>MNPL01010305.1:0-10540 GCA_002081605.1 Tropilaelaps mercedesae
ATATATATATATATATATATATATATATATATAAGCACGTTGTGGAGAGCACATGGTGTCTAGCTACGAAAAAATGTGTGACTGAACTTGAGCAATAACTTCCACGTAACTAGTAGGTTCGAAATAAATGGGCGCAATCATTTCAGGTCGCAAAAAATGTGATGACTCATGGTTTATCTGTGTAGTTTGAGACAGCATTTTATAGAGATCCGGAACTTAATAGTTTAAGAAAATATTGAACAAATAGGAATTTAGTCTTCGGAAAAAACCAAGTATAAACGAAATCTTTGCATTTGGCGACGTACATTACTGCATTATTTTTGTGCGACCGTATCTTGCCCAGCAATAAGGCACAGACGCATAATATAAACTAACATGGCTAGATGCTTTGTTCGAACATGGTAACATTAACTTACACCCGTCACAATAAATTAATCAAAATTTGTAAAGAACACGCGCCTAAATGGAATTAGTGGCATATCGGCCTACCTTAGACCTTGTAGCTTCAAGGCGCGATTTGTAGCAAAACTCTAATAGAGCGACGAGCATGGCTAGCACGAGACCTCCTATGAGGATATAGAAACAGCCGGCAACATTGCTCAGCGTCAACTCATTTTGCGTAGATTCCTGCAAAATTAAAATAACATACAAGGATTATCATGCGTTGAACATGAATATCATTCCGAACATTTACCGCAGCAAATTTGAGTTAACTTATGTAACAAGAAATTTATGCTAGACAGAATATTTGCACGTTTACGAATACATTATTTCGGATAGGTTGAGTATGCTGTTTTGTGAATTATTAAATACTAGACTCGCTCCACAGATTGACACCTAACAGCCAATTGAGCTCGAAACCTACCCGAGAGTCCATTCGAAACAGCCCAAATCGTCTTCATAAGCTTTCTCCGTTAGTCAATTTGCAGCTTCTTTCTTAACTATTAGCTCTATGGAGGAAAGTTGCAACCGAACATCCTCGATGAAAATGTACGCTTCACCCAAATTTGTAAAACTCGTGGATTTGGAAGATGTAGGCCAAAAACACTGCAGCTTGAATAAAATAGTAAGCTGTTTACAGCAAGAAACTTCTGGCGGTCCGAAGTCAGCGCACCGCGGTATACCATGCTGCCAATGTTAATCAATATAGCAAGTATCGTCGTGGCAAATAAACAGTTACACAATTTAGCACAGTACAGAAATACACACAAATAAATGAAAACACTTGCAATTGTTTCTCGCCATTTAGAACAGACAATTTTTTACAGATCGAATCGCAAGAATTTCTTTTTAAACTATTGTATGTCACAAAAATCTAGCGTTCTTGTAAAAAAATTAATTTTTACCTCTACATCGTCCGTTGTTACCATGTCCAAATAGCAAATCTCTACTATGGCTGTGAGTTGTCGAAACGGAAAAGGCTTGTGCTTTGGATGCTCGTAGCACCGCAGTGAGCTCTTGAACTTTTTCCATGAAATATTCCTATCCCGTTTCCGTTTCTCAAAGGGGAACGGGGAGGAAATTGGGTTGCGCGAATTGTTGGTCCACTCTGGTTGGATCGCATAAAAATAGTACCTTCCGCATACGCCGTGGAGCGCCCAGCACAGCTTGTGTGTGCAGAGGTTCAAGCGGCGGTTGGTTGGGCGCGCGTTTTGTTGAGTGTACAGGGAGGAGTACGTGGCGGCATACTTGACCACACACACGAGGTGGGCTAACTTAGGAAGTTCCCTTGGAGTATCTTCCACGTATGCAGGCTGACGAAGCTCCCTCCACTCCTCCGATCACTCGATGCCATGCGAAGTTACCGAACAGATGGTGTGGTAACAAAGTGGGATACGAATCTTCAACCCCAAGGCACGCCGTAATGTAAGAACATCACCACTTGCGGCTGGCTAACTCTCTGTTTTTAAACAAAACTAATCCTAAAGACATAGCTTGCCGATTAAACAGAATGCGTATGATTGAATGATACTGCAAATCTATCAGCATGTTACACCTTCTTCCAGTTGTTCCATAGGGACATGTTGAATTGATGAATACATTTCTCGTATACTTGTCCCTCTAATTTAATAGATCGCATGGTTATATACATTTATGTACATTCTAGCATTCAACAGCCGACATAGGCAAGCATGTTCGAAATAGGTAGCTTGATGACATGTGCTGGCCAACCCTGGAATGTTACGGAACGTTTCTGGTAATGTAGAAGCTTCCTCAACATAATTAACAAGAATTGATCTTATCACTAAGCAGCAATTTAATAGCATTTATACTTAGGGAATAGAAACATGTCTCATATTGATATATTTGCCGGCTGTAGTATTTTTTGTATTCCTTATCCTATCATTAGTTTCGTAACTTTTGGCCCTCTGCGTACATCCGGCGGCAACATACGTACCTTGTTAGCATCTCCAGTCTTGCACTCACTGCGGTCGTACCACCACTTGTTTTGCAAGCGAGCTAAGTCGCCGTTCTCTTTAAATGAAAGAACCGCGAGGTTCAGCTGATCCCTGCAAAGAGATAAAGCCACCAGAATAAACGTGGATTCAAACGCTGGTGCTTATTATTAGAGAGACCAAGGCCCCTTTTGCTCCAATTTATTCTCACACCAATGCTCACTGAGTCAGCCTGACGCTCGCGTTAGTTTTGATTTGGCGTTTTTCCCTTTCTTGTCGGCGTTGTTTCATAAAGATGACATTAAAGGTAAGCCGCTTGTTAGCGTCACCGGGATTATTCCTTTTTAGTTCAAGAACTTCGCCTCCCTCCGATGATAGGGAGACAAAATAGTCCTTGTTTGGCAAAATCATCATCAACATGACTAACCAGCTAATATGTATCACACAGGTTGTCCGTATGTTGTTCGAAGATGGTACAAATTCGCAGGATCGCCTAGTCGAATAGTAGAATAATCAAAACCTTTTGCTTCACCTGGGCTACACTAGCTTTTCTATATACTAACCGTATAAGCCGTAACCGAATTGCCTCTGGTTTTATGTGATTCTTGAATGGTAAGCTAAATCTTAAATTCTATTAAATTATTAAAAATTAAACTAAAGTAGCAGATTTCACTATATATAGGATGTGAATAAAAGATTTTAAGGAGATACAATGATAATATTTTATTAACAGTTTATTTTCACTATGAGATAAATTACGTTGAATGCTTTTTCTTAAAAAAAGTTTTTCACGAGTTTTTTGTACTAACGGCTGGAGTAAGCAAAAAATATGGTCTAACTACTCTAGATTTAGATTATTCCATATTAATTATTTCGAATTAATAGATTGCAAATCGTTCGTTTAGTATGTAAGTAGAAACTCTACGTAACTTATTGTGGTGTGATAGGATAACGACATGAATTACTTTGTTACACGGTTAATGTTAATTAGGGTTTGGCCTCAATTTTCTGATTTTGCAGCCTGGAGAGTTTTTGCAATATGCAAAAATAACAAGCCATTTATTCACCATAGAATAAGATATTCAACTGGCTTTAACAGGCAATTAGGACAACTCTCTATATATGACCCCACTATAGGCCAAGACATTTTCCCAAAGTATTTCGTTCATTCCATTCTCGTATGAAGACCAAATTAAAATTTTTTCTCAATACCAACTGACGCCCTCAAATATACATTTCTCAATTATTTTTCCATAGATCAAGCTTTCTTCTCTATAATTATAACATATATTATGTATACTCTTTATTCGGTTACCACTGTACACTTTTGCTAAGGACATGGGCCACACTGTAAGTCATCATATGGCTTTCGCGGGACGCAATACGATGAACAAATGAGCTAAACCAAAATTTCCGACCGTGACAGACAGACATTGAGTTGTAATATATAGAACGATAAGGGCTAGATTAACCCCATGCGTCCAATCTAACCTTAAGCGTTTGAGCTGTATGAAATAGACCCTATAATTTGGTTGACCGTGCCACAGCTTCAAATCGTGTCTTCAGCGCCTTGTTCCGTCTTTACAAACGACCTGACCTTAGAGCTGTGTGAAATGTGCCGAGGTCGCTTTACGGTCTCACCTCTGCTTATCATTTCGCCGCCAATCGGTTATACGCGTACTGCCTTCAAAGTATGTGCCCGTAGTCTGATGTCTAGGCGGCTGCATTGCCTTGCCCCCGCTGAACGTTTCGTAGCCGAGTTGTCCTTAAAGTCACTTTTTAGATTAATAAATAAATCTGTACAAGATATTGCGCTAATTTTATTCATTCAATATGATCAGCCTATTGTTTTACGCGATAAAAAGGTTTCTTTTAGGAGTATTTCAACTGCTACTGGCCGGAGCTAGTAATACGTAATCGACACTTGCTTCGAACATTTCTTTTTTCTGAACTTTAACATCCTATACTCTATAACGTACGCGGCAATATTTTTGAATAGCCTTCGCTCCGCAGAGATTAAAAGGAATTCTGGTTAAAAAGTACAAGACACGTCAGGCTTTTCTCCTATCGAGCAGTCTCAATAAAAATTAGTTATAGTTACATGACAGTAGCAAATATGAACAATTCTAAATAAAACTGTCATATACTGCTATAATATTTAAAAAAGTAGAAGTTATTCAGACAAGCAACCTTGACAGATTATGCAATACTATTATTATGAAGATAGTTCTGCAAGAAATTGCTAACATATACTGGGCCAATTCATGAGAAAGGGAGTCAGGTTAACAATTGCACTATTCAGTTCTGAAAAACTTGAAACAATTCATCATTGGATAGCGCACCACGGAAATAGCAGAACAGTTGGTCGGTTAAAATTTTTTTGAAGGTGGCTGCAAGTGTTGAAAATATTCGGAACAATCGAAACGGTCGTCATCACAGCCTATAAGTAGGTATTTCATAACACTCAAGGCGGATAATCGTACGGTTAAATATTCGATTCCGTCCGTAGTATAGAATGGACGTCTTCAGCTCAATGCTTGAACTGAAGCAAGAAAACAAACTCACGGACGATCAGAACGGCCTGAATTTGGCCTGGACAATTGGGCGGTTATAGCACTCAATGCAATTCCGAAGAAAATCATATTCTCTGGTAAGATTTAGTTCTGTTCTAAGAGAGGCGTCAGAAAGCACCCACATTTACGCTAGAAAATGTTTAAAAAAGGAAGGAAGAATTGTTAAATTCGGCTTAAATAACAGTCTTATGCAATATTTGGCTTAAAAAAACTATTTGACCCTATCTTTTCATCGCCAAATAATAGTTCTTTTTTGTAGCCGCGTCAGATCATGGCAAATCGACATACGATTTTAACAAAACGGTGCCTCATGTTACACAGCCAGTAACGCAGATAAGCTCTTGACAAAATAATTCGTGACTGCGCGCGCGATCTCTCGTCATATGGTATTTTCCTTGAGGTTCATCAAAAATCTTAAAAAAGGCTTTCCAAAACGTTGCAAAAAAATATTCCCATTTATGTAAGCGTCATTTTTGTAAGCACAATTTTGTTTATCTTACTCTAGAAATTTATAAAACATTATTATAAAATATTATTAAAAAGTTCTAGCTGAAAAGTTAATTCCAACCAAAAAATGGTTCTTCGCAGCTTTTTAATAAAAAAGACAACAGAAATCTTGACCATAGCCGTTGTTATGAACAATGTTGGTCACCCTTTATATGTCAAGGGAAATGGTCTAAATTAGCGCCGAATAATGTAAACCATAGGGCCTTCATTCTTCGCAGGGCGCGTGTGAATTGAGATAGTTTTAGGGCTTTAAGATGTGTAAATAAAGTTTATAAGCTGTTTTCTTCATTTTAAGAGCAGAGTTATCTCTTGTGCTATATCGCACAACCAGTGAAGAGGTTGAATCAATAGCTCTCTAAAGCCTCGAATCAATTTCGTTAGCCTCGTGGCATTATTGTGCCTCTTTCTTTTTCAGTTGGGGGTTAATAGATTCTATCGAAATTTGGCGTAAAGCCGATAGCTTTTGAGCTTACTTGACGCTTGCCAAGCCGGAGCACTGTCTTTCTTAATCTAGTTTTTTCTATGTATGCATCGCAATACGTGCCCAATTATCTCACTGTTTATACAGTAAAGTGCTACGGAATTAGTGATCAAGTTGAACCCTGCTAACCGATTTCTCAATTAATTTTACAATCTTTAAAAAACCATTTCCATGCCACGCCGGTAAGTAAAAGAATATTTACCTTTAGCGGCTTAACATCTAGCTGAGATTCTAACTCAGTTTAACCTTATTTTAAGGTCGAACCCGGTGTGCAAAATGTTTGAGTATATTTTATGAGGCGAGGTGCCTGGATGTGTTCTTTTAAAAATCTTTCATATGGCTCTCTTGGATGAATTCACCAAAATTCAGCGCAAAGCTAACCTTTAAAAAAACACTAACATGTTTAGACGGTGAATAATATCTCTCTTTCGTATTCGAGTGACTCAACACCACACATTTCTACTCCTATTAAAGGTATTAAAGCTGTAAAATCCAACAGTACTGAAGCTTGCCAAAGAGAGAGTAGCTCGGAAACAACCTTCAGAAAGCTTTTTCAAATTTTAGATGCATGTTAGACAATGCAAACGGTCACTGTTCCGTTGTAAATGACTGCTACAATCGTATCTGCGGCAACTACGGTAGAGTAATAGACCTATTATTAAACTTTTTGTTTGTTCAGGCTTACTAACCTGAGCGATGATCCTAGTGGGGTTCCGACGCCGTATCCTTTAGCATCAAGATTTCCACCAACCTTCATGGTGTCACAAGGACGACGCTCGTTGATGTAGTCATTTTTTGTCGACTCCATCAAAAATGCGTACTTGCCTTTGGACTCACGTACCCGTTGAATACCTTGCTCGTATGTTGCTGTAAACACGTTTTTTCGGGTATGCATGAACTCCCACATGCGCGCATATACGGCAATTTTAGATTTCTATTATGAAGCAAACATCCAATGAACAGCAACCATACGAACAATGTTGATGTGAAAAGAGGGTCATAGTCGTTCAATATATATATTTATTTAACGAGGAAAGTGAAACGATGCTTCCATATGTACACTGACATAGTGCTTCTTAAATAGAGCTACAGAAAAATTTTTTCTTTGAAAGCGTATTAAACCTAAAACAGGTCTCATTGACAGAAAAAAAATCAAGTAGCCTCCATATATAGGCAATTTGTTTATTCCCGATAAGGTTTGTCTTATTAGGTTGCCTTATTAGGTCGATAAGGTTGCCGAAAATGGTTTTTAAGGTCAATCCGATTATTCTATGAGGCCATGAATATTCGCATAGCATATACTATATGTACAATAAGGCGTTTGAAGATCTATCTGCAATTATAATAGCCTAAATATTTTGATTGAAGTCTACGTACATTTTATGGGTCTGCTCTCATTGCATACATACGTGCGAATCAAAACATCACTGATATATGGAGCATAACACATCATTTTTCACCCTCCAAAAATAAAGGCAGCGCCTCACCCTAAAGAAGTCCTGAGTAGATGAGGACTCAAGTGTGCCATACTCGACCTCGGTTTGCTTAGCAAGATCGTCTGCCGAATTTATTGGTGTTACCATGCGTTCGACTGTGAGGAAGGCGGCCAAGTTAGCGGTGTACGATGAGATGATTATTAAGGTGAAGAACCACCAAACGCCTCCCACGATACGGCCGGACACTGATCTGAAAAAAAACAATTCACCGAGAAGCAAATAGGAAGAATTTAAAAAGAATGAAGCGCCCGCCACGCCCATCTTGCGCCGCGGTTGTGCTTAGAAACGTTCCCGCATCCTATATTTGTGCACAGGGAAAGCAGAGACAAGCAACGAATAGCCGTCAGGCTGAATACTTGTGTTAAGTTTGGGTCTACTATGTACGTCAATACTTCTGTCGATACCGTCAACTTGATAAACTTTAGTAGTTATTCCACAGACTGGAACAAACTAGGCACAGCATGGTCAACGGGGGAGGCGCAGCGGCGGAATTGCGGCATTTATACAAAGGTACGTTTTTCCATATAATTAATATTTGGCAAATAATACGATTTCGGTTGACATTTGTCAATACTAACACTTCGCAAAATTGTTCCCATTGTTACAAGTATCGCGTGCGCTTCTTCACACTATAAAGGTTAGCTTTTGCATTTCAACTTTCTCAAAAAAACTGATATTTATCAAAACGAACCAAAGCAATGTTTTTTAAATTCCCTCTGCTCTCCCAATAGTTTCTTATCCCAGGTGAGATGTCGCTAATACTCCTCATTTGAGAGAATTCTGTAAAACTGATTTAGATTACGCGTCAATAAGGGATACTCCTAGTAAATTTATTCCTGTTTATTCTTGACGCAAGTTATGTTATACGACTAGTGATTTGTGTGTAGTGTTGTTCTATATGTTCTAACACATGTTAGTTCGTTAATCATTTGCTTGTCAGTGTGTTTCCCACGAAAATTTTTACTGTTGGTTTAAAAGTTGTAATACTCCTTCTCTCGAGCAGTCTTCCTAGCGTCCTGTGGTTGTGTGCACTGTTTCGTCCATCATCTGCTTGTCAGTGTGTTTCCCAAGAAAATTTCTATTTTTGGTTTAAAAGTTGTACTACTCCTTCTCTCGAGCTGTCCTCCTAGCATCCCGAGGTTGTGTGCACTGTTGCAACCACGGAATTTATCTCCGAAAGTTTTATTTGACATATAATAATTTTTTCCAGGTAGTAGATAGATGGCCACCCAGGGGTCTTCTGAAGTGATATCGAATTCGATACACTATGCTGTAGCAGACTCTACACTGCAAGCTTATTAAGGCCCAGAAGACACTCTGTGTAGCTTACCATCTTAAATGCCATAAAAGGCTCCAAGGCAGAGTGGTTGTCATACGTCTTTGAACTGCTTGAGCGAAACTGAGAAACAGCTTAGATGTGGCTTGCTTTAAGCTCGGAAGGACGTCCTCTTCGGGATAGAGAAAAGATAAAGATTTTATCCAACGGGCCTTTAGGAAGAGGAGGAGTAGATCATTTGGATAACAGGGACAAGATAGGGAATAAGAGGAGACTCGAGGTGCTTTTGCCGTTAGACTTCGCAAACTTACTACTGTGCTCTCTACGCGCTACCGTTGGGTCGAATGCGTCACAGCGAAGGAAACCCGAGAAGAAACCAAAAAGGAAGTCCAGACAAAAAGGTCAACTGATGAATAAGTGTATGTGGCTGTGCATCTGTGTCCTGCTAGGTATGGGTCTTGCTTGTACATGTACCGGCTCTCGAATGAAGCTTAGTCGAAGTCAAAATAAAACCGGGTCGTAGCAATAAGCGTTGTGCTAGTTGTCAGGTAGCAGCTACCCAAGAATTATCATAAGAAGTTAGAAGCACACATTACGTACAAGAAATGACCAACGCTCACTTCTTATAATGTTTTGCCGGTTCCAGTTTTCTGTCTGGAGCTTTCTTTGTTCTTTATTTACGCTTTTCTGACCACGTCGTGGAATCGACAGGATGACAAGAGAAAGCGGGGAGAATGCAAAAAACTTGCATATAAAAAACCCATTTTGAAAGCGATCAAGATCATCCTATGATATGTAGTAAATGGCTGAATTTTTTATAAGGTGGTTTTGGTAGTATTTGATGACGACCCTCGTGACGGTTTTCTTGGGTGACCTACGACGAAGCCACAAAATAGGCAAAGTGGAATACATGAGCCACAAGCATAAAAAATACATGTCGCCATGATGATTGAGCATAGCTGTTAGGCTTCCTGTCCTTTTTTGCTCCTAAGAAAAAAGATCCAGCGCGACCGAGACGAGCTAAAAAAGAAAGTCAAAAGGCCTATAAAGCCATATTATTTACGGAAGGAACTCAATACGTGCAACATCCGGCTGTTCATACATTAAAATGAAATGCTAAAATTAAATAAATGCATTGCTAGCTGAAATAGCTCGGCTTTTAAACAGCAAGGTCGAGAATCAGCATTAATGATAATGGAGCACTGAGAACGTTTAGACTTCTTTGGAAAGGCCAATGGAGAAGACATGGCATCTGCTATAGCACTACAATGTGGTGTACATATTCACACCTCGCATTTGGTCAGATCCGTTATCGTCTAGGTAAAAGCTTTTTATATAGCTTCTGTTTTCGTTTTATAAAAGATGGTTGACAAGGTACGATGGCACTATTGAGAAACGACGGTTTTCAAGTTAGTTGATGGCTATAATTTTTCAAAACCATGATACAAACTACCTGGCCCCACGATTGTACCAATATGATCAAATTTGGAGCATGGAAGCCAATATTTATGTACAGATAACACCTCAGGTATATTTTCTGAACCTTTTACTTATAGTCTACGTAGCAATATAAATAAACAGGTGGAAGGAATATTTGTTGTTGGCTTCCTTTACGGAATAAGGCTAAATGTAATTGATATTTTAAATGTAGCCAATCAAGGTTCTTTATTTCTATTCTCTAGCCAAATGGTTGGTATAATTAAAACGTTTCAGCTCCACTGCCCGTCTCGGGGGGGAACTGGACCTCTACCGAGCGCGTCCCCAGGTGGCGGATAGGGGAACGCCTACCAGATATGGTAGGCACTGGGTGT
>MNPL01010306.1:3727-14448 GCA_002081605.1 Tropilaelaps mercedesae
CATCGCTGTCCAGCCGGAGCCGCTGCTCTTCTTCCACGGCCGAGCGTCACGTCATACTCATCACCCGCGCGCGCGCACACACACGCGCGCGCAGCCTAAGTGGCTGTCTAGTTTCGGCGTTGGCAGCAGCTTCGCATTGCTTCCATGGAGAATCCTCATAGGCCATCAGTTCTTGCCCGTGAAGCATCTCGTCATTGGATTACGGCGGACACGGCGGGACGACCGTACCAACGGCAGCCATGCAGCTTCGATAGGACGTCAGAGTGGCATACGCACGCACAATCCCAGAGCGGCGGACCCCCTCTCTGGGTTGACTACTACTGCATTGCTGGACCATTTCGCCTCCCTCCTCTCTCTTTCTCTCTCTGTGTTGTCCCTTTTCGCTCTCACCATCTCGCTGTATCTTGCCTATTTCACTTTTTTTCTTAGTTTCTCTCCGTCGTTGAGCTGTTTCACCGGCGCAGTTTAGCGCCACTGCAACGATAGTCCAGCAGCAGCAGCAGCAGCCGCAACACTGACGCCATCTTCCCTGTCATAGACAACTGCAGGCGGTGATGGTCAGCGCTCATCGCCGCCGGACTAAGCCCGTGGCTCAATGCAAACCCGCTCGACGATTCCGTCGCGCAGCTGCGTCGGGCAAATGGAGTCAAATCCAACGGATCGGGTTTCTTCAGATCTTCGAGCGGCGTCGCAGTGGGTGTCGCAGTTCTGTCTGAGCTCCCGGCAGGTATTCGTCCATGCGGTCGGCGGCCAGTGGCCATCACGCAATGCTAACGTTCTGCTCGCATTGCGATTACGGTTCCTGACCAAGTTTGCCATCGGCCTGAGCCGGTGTCTGATCGCCATCCGTCCGACGTTGTCTGTCCATCACCGAGGGGCCATGCAGAGCAACAAAGAAAATTTTGCGTAAATTTGTGCAAAAGCGACAGTGGCTGAGAGGGCGCTCACTTGTGAGCCTGCGCGCGCTACCTAGCTGAAGATCGAATATCCCTCACGTGCATCTGCCACGTGCATCTGCCACGTGCATCTTCACCTGGCACAGCTCTCAACGATCCGTTAGGTATCGATACGAGCGCGCTCGCTACTTCGATTGTAGTTGAAGAACGCGAACTATTCGAGGAGAAGACGTCAAAAGCGTCAGTAGCTGTTGCTGTCACGACACCGAACAGACGAATCGGATGGAAAGATCGATCGAAAGGCGGGGGGAAGGGCATCTATATCAGGGCCACGTAAATAAATGATTATAGGGCTGAATAATTGCTGGAAGCTGTACAATAAATCACTACAATAGATTGGAAACGCTTTTGCGGCTCGTCCATCGCATCGGGAATCGATGTTAAAAGAATGTAAAATACGTCCATCGAAGCGCGTCGCAACCCGACGACACAATTGTGCCGGGCGACGTTATCGACGCAGCTCTGAAGTTCGCAGATGTGTCGTTTATTCTGCGTCAGGATATTTAGTTACAGCGAACGCTCTACGGCGTACGGAAACGTCGTAGAGGTACTCGTCCCTCGTTTTGGCATCCTAAACGCATTAGGCCGATAGAAATTTGCCCTGGTCGAGTAACATGGCCGACCGACTGTATACCGATGTAGTTCGCCTACATCCAAAAGCGACACCTACTTCTATTGTAGACGAACCGGTGAAGTTCAGTCGACTGACAGGTCGATGTATGACCATCAAGAAGTTGCGTCCGCTTCTCATCGTGACGATGATGAAGGCTGAGAATCTCCAACGCGAATCTCAGCCGATGAAGGCGATGTTCCTACCGCAGCCTAAACGTGTGTTCGCCGATCGGCGGCCGGCGTGGCAAACTGAGAAGTAATCGGCGTGCCCTTCACCATTCGACAGGGACTTGCGTGTTTGTCCGTCGACAGGGGCAACCGGTGCCCACCTCACGTGGACTTCAGCAGGGTCCGTCACTGCCAGTCATGTTAACATCGTTAAGACACGCCGGGGTCGAAGCACACCGACAAGTCTGCTTTGGGGAAGTCGAACGGGGGACGTGGGGTACCGACAGTACAGATTAGCGGCCACCACGGATAGCAGTGGCAAAAAAAAAAAACTCTCGCCGATAACGCAGTTTAATAATAGTTGTGGCGACATTGAAGTATCAATAATCCGCCTTAACCGATCGAGGGTCTGCCAACCAGCGGCGTGCGTCAGCTGCTAAACGAACGACCCTTCTGATGGTCAGCTGGTCGTCGGCCGGACTGTTGGAGTATTTATTAGTCGTAAAACGTCAACAGAACAAATAGCGCGTACAAAGCCATGAACGAGACGACGACGCCCACCGCTGAACGCGATGAGTCTGTGTGTCACATAAATGTTTACTAAATTGGTTAACCCTCGATCGATTATGACCTGGCGACGGCAGGAATCACGTAGACGCCATTTGATGATGATGATGATGGTGATGATGATGATGATGGTGATGACAAGGGGCGAAGCATTGAACAGAACATAGAATCGCGTCAACGCATGCGGATATACCTCGTCAAGAAACTGAACATGCGATATCGTTGTTGTGGCGCGAAGTCCTTCGTAGGAATAATCGTGGCCAAGCCGCTACATAAAGAGCAACATTTGTGCGATCAAACGATATTCACACTGTGGTCTTTCTTGATAAGCGTTCTTATTAATCAGTGATTAATCATGCGGAATGTAGTGAAACATTATTGTTTTTATTATTGGCGTAATCGACCCGCGCGATCAAATCAGATGCGCAGAACCTTGCCACGAAGGTACCTACATGAAGCTGGCAGACAGTGAACTATTGATGGTTAGAAGCAGGACCGACGATTTGGCCTCTTTATCACAATGCCTCCCATGATGAAATAGGACACGGACGGGCGCGAGCACATTCAAATGCTGGAGAGAAATCGCGTGTATGTCTACGCCGGTATTCTTCGCCGGTCGAACTTCTTCCCTAATGGTAATAACAACAATTATACGAATAAATCAGCTTTTGATGGCGTCGTCGCACTCACATCGCCATCCAGATACACGGTTTCGTTATCTAATCCGTGTCAGCCAAGGAAAAAAGCGGTGGTACAATGTGCGCTCGGCTGTTGACGCGCGTACAATAAATTAGTAATACGAAAAAAGACAACATTGCCTAGGAAGCATATTTAGAGATGGGGAATAACACGTTTATTGAGTGATGGGTGATTGCTCTCAGGCAAAAGCGGAGGTGCCAGCCATTTTCCCTGACCCTACCGCAGCGTTTCCCGCTGGCGTTGGAATGGTCGTCTGTGAGTGCTGTCATTACGGGGTTAAATGTACACACTCATACACACACACGCACACACACACACACACATACCGATAACGATGTAGAACGTGCCACGGTGTGATACATCGCCCAAGAATAAATGGTGTTTACACTGGCTGGCCGACCAAAGTAGGCCCAATATATTCCAGCATTTCGGAAGGCTGCCATACATTCGACACGACGGCCTCCACGTGTATACATTACTGGACTGTGTGGATACTATCCAACGTTTGTCGCCCGCCGCCGTACGAGGGAACTCGATCGACATGCTGATTATGCCCGGGTGCGTGTGTTAATACAAAGGAAGTGTACAACAATTAATGTGCGCTGAACGTTGACTGCCCGGTTCGGTTATCTCGGCTTCGGCGAAGTCGTTAGTGCGATGTCTTCTGCTTCGTACGATGCAGACAAATAAACTGTGCGCAACGGACGCACTCCTGGGAACAGGCAGCCGTACACTGTGAACTATTGTGTCAATTAATTGTGGCTATATAGCGCATTATACGCACTTTAACGTATGCACTCATCCATTATAAACAGGTCCTTGACTGAATTAGCCAACCAGTAGAACTCGCGATACGGCCAGGACGCGCATCACTCCAGTAATGATATTATTGATAAACTAAATTTTAGTAATGAAACATGCGATGCGTCGTCACTAGAGCAATGACGATGATTATGCCTATCTGGAAAGGTTTTTCCGGATTTAAGGAACCTACTCGTAGAATTGCACTTCGGCCATCGAAGCCGAATTCAGAGTGCAGCTTCGTCGACAAACGCACGTGATAACTCCACTGTCACTTAACCGACCTTTACAGACGTATCCATGCACTCAGGCACATCCATGCGTACCTGTAGTTAGATGTTTTCGGCGTTAAAAAATCAGCAGACGAATCCCATCTAATAGCTCTGCAATAGCTCTTCAGCCTGGCGACAGGGAGAACAACCTGGACAAATACACAGCTCAACAAATAAAGTGCGCCTCGCAGATCATTGTAACGCATGTGCATGTCGTTTCTCTCACGCTCTGTTTCTCCTTGTATTTCTCACTAATAAAAACAAGTTCACTCTAACGTAGTGCTTTTCGTTTTCCGGTTTTCTTTTTGTATTCCAGAGAGATGACGACTGCTGGTAAGAGCCTGTTTAGCACTTCGTAATTGCGCATGCGGAGATATTTCAATGAGTAATAACGCACAACTACGAAAGCACGTATACATCGCTACGCTTAGTTACAATTGGCTCAGCTAATACTAACGACAGGTAGGTAGATTGTGGCGGCGACAAGGGAGGAAACCCATCAGCGAAAGTTGTTTTTTCATTCTCTCTCTCTCTCTTCATCTATTTTGTTTTCTCACCCGTCTTCATTGTCGCGCTTTTTCCGTGCCGAAACGCCGATTTGTAGGAATTACACGTCTTTACACCGCCCCGACACTTTATGCCCTATTGTGGCGGCTTGCGGGTCTATCTCGCTTTTGCTAACCTGCCAGCACACTTCTCCGACCGACATATCTGTTGAAAAATAATAACAACAATAAAAACGATAATAACAAAAATACTAGCAACACGGCGGGGCGAAGGAAGTAGTTAAATATCGCCTCGAGGTGGAGCATCAAGACGGCAAGCGCTGACGAAGTTAGTCTTCCAACAATTTCGCTGTTTAGTCTGACATCTCAACGCCTTCGCTCGAGCGTCTACAAAGGCTGCGCGCAGGTGCTGCTGCGTCATCGAAAGCGCGTAACTGTAATGGCGTTAGGCCGTTCGCCGGCAGCTGATTCCAAATGATGATGGAGGTCTGATTCGTTTCTCGCCTGGCCCCTCGGCCCAAGCAGCTGCGTTCAAATTGTGCCACGCTCCGTTATGTTGAGTTCATGTCTTGGCAAAAATAGCCGAGCCGAACACGAGCCTGGGCAATTTTGTCGTTTCGAAGTTTTTTTTTTTTTTGCTTTTGTGCTTCCTACTACGGAGATGGCACAAACCCAGATCTGTCAGCGTCATGTGTTTGCCATGTCGATTTGTAGCGTGTGCGGTTGGTGATTGTGAACGGGCTTCGTAGCGCCACTGCTTCGAACGATGGTTGCTTGAGATGACAGAAGAAAGTGCTTTTAGACTACTGAGGTCGTACTAATCTAGACTGAGGTCCTGCCAAGGGAATATCCTGTATAGGATCAAACTTCCCGCTGTGTTGTAACGACATCACGGCGTATACAAGCGGCGTAAACCATTTCCAGCCTTGGGAAATTTTTAACGCAGGCTAGTATTATTCCATACGCGCATTTGTAATTAGTTACTTGACTTCCGTCATTCCACACTCCTGAGAACAAACGGCTAATGCGACTCCATCAACCGATTCATAGATGACTGTCTAAGACCTCTCAAACCCATTCATATTAACGCGACATTTCCATTGTAACAATTACCCAGAAATATTAATGTCCCAGAACAATGTTCATGACACAGACATGGTGCGCCAGGTAATTGGTAGTCAAAACAAAAACGGCTACAAATTGACATCATTACCCTCTCTCGACAAATGGTTCAAGCACAGATTTTTGCACACAAGGGGCAACGCTACTCCGGTTATCGCTCGGCAAACTTGCGAGATATAAGTTGTTTTTTTTTTAGCGCTAGTTAATGCCATGCAAAAAGAAATGTTAGTATTTATTTTTGTACTTGTTCCTCGCGCGTCTTTGGCACTTTTATGACGGCTCAAGGTTCATCGTTTCCACTGACGCCAGCGTAGACTCTCACGCGATTTATTTTGATATCTGGGGACCAGCTCGTGAATAGCTCCGGAAACACCAAGGTCAATATTGTGGCATTATTCCTCAATGTTACGACACAATGTGGATAGCTTCGCGAAACTTTAGTGGTAGCGGTAGTAATAATAATAATAATATATTGGTAGATTAGAACAGGTTGCCGTGTAAGTGAGAATATATTTATTGTCATGGTCAAGGGTGACTTCTTGGTGAAGTTCTTGAGAGTCGTTGTCCCCAGGTAGAAAACAGCTGCAGCGAAAATTTGAAGCCTTCGGTGACGTCAGCCGGTAGATGATTCTCTACCATTTCATGCGTGGCCCGCAGAGCATGAATACCAGCTTGAGTATCTGGACCAGATGGGAGATATTGCAGTAACAGCCTTGATGTATATAGCAATTTCGCAAGGGCTATTCTACTAGTTTAGGATAGAAAACATTAACTCAGTAGCGGATTAGCTTGCTAAACGTACCCGCGGACCATCTACGACGGACAGGGCGATATGCCATTCAACTGATTTCTTATTCCGTCAGTTTCACTTCGTGTCCACAATAAACTACTCATTGAATCGCACATCTAAAAGTAGAATTGAGTCATTACACGTACGAAATATCTAGGCCATTATTTTCGGGTATCTAAGATTGGTTAATGTCTCGTGTCTTTCTCTCCGTCAAACCGTTAGCATACGAACTTCCATTTGGAGCAGCTTTTACAAATGCAGACCAACACACGGCCGGGACTCTAACACAGCGATGTCACCCCGAACTCGACTCGACAGTCGTTTGCCACGATGCCGTGCTTCGTGCTCGTGACGAACAAGAGGTCGAGTGAAACCGTTGAAGAATCAAATATGTCGTCTATTGTCTCGCATGATCGTCAACGGCTGTCATGTCCGGAATAGGCTTCCTTGACACTTGGCTATCGATCAATATGTGATTCGTAAATAAATACGGAGTTGCCGAGATAAACGTTGCGATTGGACCGTATTGGATCAACAGAGGCGCTCGATTACGAGCGCGAGTCACCTACTGGCATGGACGGCGGCGTAGACCTTGCAGCCGCCTACGACCTGAAGGCTAGAAACAGTGCCTGTCGCGTACGTTTATTCTGTCGGCGTACCGTGAACGCGTTTGTTCAGACGGCGTAAACACTTCACCAGTTCCCCTGTCGGACGTGCGTAGTTTATGCTAATCTATGAAACGACCCCTGTATGGCCTTACGCCCGCACGTAGCGTTCCCTATGTTTGCTTAACGCGACTTCGGATACGGATTGTTAGAAGTGAATTGCTCATGTTAATGTGATGACGGCTCCTGTCTTGCGGTGACTGGTGCCGCTGGCTCAATCGGGCTAGCTGAAAGCAGTCCTCGAAATAAAGAAGAAAAACCTCATTAGCTAGGACAGCCTGCGAGCAGGCGCCAGTTTGCGTTAGGCTTGGAAAACTGATTAGATGGAGCGCCGTCTATTGTAACCGCAGATGGCCGCAGGTGGTGCGGAGTCAAGAAAGTGTTGATGCGTTTTGCTTTTCTTAAGCAAGTCACCTTTTCGTAGTGGGGGTACATTTATTGTATGGCCAGGTCATGAACTATCGGGACGTTTCTCACTTGGCGAGAACGCCGCGCTTTCGTCGTCCCGGCTGGCTCCTGCTTATGGCTCGCTCCCTAATCCTCGAAGCTGTCACATCTACATAAGATTAGCGTATTTAGGTTCGGCTGGTGCAAAGTGTGAAAACTGGAACTCGTCAAAGCTAGCTGGGAAACCAGTAAAGCAATGTTGAGATAGCTGGCGAGTCAGATATGAAAAGTGGACACATTGTCACCTGCGCGAGGAGAATAACAAAGTGAAGAGAACCGCTAAATCATATCAGAAAGCTTTTGAGAGACAACAGCTAGAATCTTCAGACGCCATTGCTACGGGCCAGAGCGACAGTCTTATCGCCTTTTCCGGGTGACAGCAAAAAATGGCGAAGCGTTACCTAATAATTCATAGACGACTATAAAAATGCTTACGAAGCTAAGTGGAAGACATTTAAACAAAACGATGGATATTGCAACTTGCGTATAGGATGCGCTCTCCTCTCGAGGGCGTGCGTTTATTTAGTTACGGGCTCAGGCGGTGCGATGGGCCGGGGTCGGCGATATGTAACGTCTCATTTCTTGCATGAAGCGTGTCGCGATACGCCAGACACAGGTATTGGTTCATCATCGTTAGACGAACTGAGGACAGTTTTAACAAATTCCATGCGCCATGTATTTCGCACAACCACTCGCGACTACAGCTGAAAGCAGTATAGCTATTCCATTGTTCATTGTATTCACTGACTAGCCAACACAACACGCAGCATTCTTCTCCGTTCTGGCGCAGACCGTTGTCCGCCTGTTATATCTGCTATGCCTAAAAGTGTTATTCAGTTTTAGTAACAAAAAAAAAAAAACAGAAATGCACGAGGAGTCCCGGTTCCTGTTCGAGAAATTTTGAACTTCCAATAGGAACGTTACACAATGGCAGTGGTCCCTAAGGCTTGAACGTCTATCGCGAAATGCCTCATTGGATACTGCTCGTCTGCCAGTCTAGGGAGAAAACTGAGAAAATCGCATAATTAAAGAGTATTTTGTGGGAAAATCAATCAAACAGCACTATTTTTACTCATTGGTTCCTATATTGTATCCGATTCACTTCAATTTATCGGGCTTAATACTTGCCAATGCGTTTAGCAGCGATAATCGAGGGGACAGATTAAGGCGGCGTATTCGGTCACGTGCCGCGCGTAACCGGGATACTACGTTGTCAACTGCGTGAATACCGCCACCGTACATTCTGCATTACTCATTAGTGATTAAGATCAAACACTTGTGCTTAGTCTAAGTGCTGAAATACATCTAACCTAGGAAAATGCACCTCCTATAGGCTTTTCACAGGGTCCCAGTTAGCCATACGCGCTCGTAGACAGTCTAGTAGGTGGTTTCTACTTGACAAAGCTTTCGGTAATCCTCTTTTTTTTCTCTATAGTTTGGCCACTATACAAGCCATGTTTTGACGTGCGGTTCAAGCGAAGTTCAGCTGTAAATCGAAAGCAAAGTTAATGACGTTCATATGAGGCGTGAAACGTTGAGGAGATGCTACCAGAACCACGCGAACGTTTGCAGTGAGTCAGCACACAAAATGCCCGCCCTCATATAATCTGTAAGCATCTCGGTAATATAACGTCTATGGTAAAAACTAGTGCATTTTTCTTGTAACGGCCCACAGACGAGGACAGCTGACATGGAACAGACAGATCTGCAACTGAGACCACATAGGTGATGATGCACTGACGATATTCGTGCCTATATGCTTAACGTATGCTCTTTTTTTTTACGACAAACTCATTCGCCAATTAAGGAACGCTCATCACACGTGTGAATAGCTGTAATAAGTGTCTAAGCAAGTAGAAGTGTCGTTTTTTTGGCGGCCACTTTTCGTTCGAATGTAATTCCGTGGCGCTGCTTCTTTGCAAGCGTTTACCGAATAGAGAAACAACTGACGTTAATGTTGCGGGACGCTAAAACGCTGCAGGCGTATTTGCCTATAGAAAGCGACACACACACACACACACACACACACATTTGATTGTTCAGAACTTGTTAGGTAGTCTTGCTAACCATGATTGTCTTCAGCAAGCGACTGCTACGTGAAGATCGACCAGTGCAGACAGCAGATATCGACCGTAGGTGTCATTAGCATGCGCAGACAACACTAGAAAAGACATTTCGAGTCGTTCTTCAATCACAGGAACTTCTCTAGTCCTCATGACGCCGCGAGGTGCTTATCAAACACAACGCGGCGTGCGCGCGCTTGGCCCGAGTCGGTCCTTCTCGCCCGGCGGCCTGAGCGAAGTTATCTCGCTTTGGAACAGTATTGACGGGTGTTTCCACGTCTTCGCGTTAGCATCCCCGTACAGACGTTGTCTTCTCCGACGAAACTGGACTCCCGCTGATGTGTAATGGTATGCGTACGCATGTACGTTTGGTTACATGTCGAGCGATAAGACTTCGATCGGCCTATCAGTCCTGCCCTGTTCGGGACGCAGGAATTTCAGTGCCAGATCTGCCTATTGATTTCAACAATCGCATAAGGAAGTGCTAATGTAGCAGGGGGAGTCTAGTAATTTTTTTACCCCGCATACCGTTTTTCGCCTTTGATTCAATCTGCACGCTTTTTTATAAACGGGCATTTCAACAAATATTTTGATAGTGAGACATAACCGTCATCGTCGAAGTGGCGAAACGCTCGAAAGACGTTAAAAGACTGTTGGGGGGTACCCCTGAGTCGATTGAAAGCTGTGGAAATAAGCACGCGCTGTCAAATCGCAGGTATCTGATGCGACAGTGATACGTTAAGACTGCGACATTGAGATAAGGTCATGTTGAAGAAAAGCGGGTTCAAGGCAGTATGTCAGTCTATATATCAGGCTATATACCAGTCTATATAACAGGCTATATACCAGGCTATATACCAGTCTATATATCAGGCTATATACCAGTCTATATATCAGGTTACATACCAGTCTTTCTACTGTCCGATGCATATTTGTTGAAAACTTTGCAGAGTCACGGAATTTCAATTAGACACGATTTTTGCTTACCATTGCTTATCATTTTTGCTTGAATTTATGACCTATATATATACATATATATATATATATATATAT
>MNPL01010309.1:0-14436 GCA_002081605.1 Tropilaelaps mercedesae
GGGTGGGTGGGTGTCTAAGCGGGTACCTAGTGCTCCACAGGTATCCCCCCGCTGATCACGAGCCGGATCGCTCCAAGCCGGGTGCAGGCCCCCGGAGATGTTCTTTTGTTTCGTTACGTCTTCCCCACCCGGTTCCCGCTTTCGCCGTTGTCTTTTCAAGGGCTGTACATCGTTCATAGCTGTCCGGCCGGTGTTCATGTTTCGTTTGAATTTATCGATGTTTTCATTTCACCTCTATTGGCGAACACCTTTTGCTTGATATTTCTTGCCAAGACAACGAAAAGGGCAGATGGCACTGCTGTTGCCGCTGTAGGCGCGTATTGTAGTTCGAAGTAGACGATAAGTTGTCGTCGAATGGCTACGGCCTTTCATATGACCGGCGAGCTCAACGGTTGCGCGATCTCACCGTTGCCATCGTCGTGGTTGGTCTGGTTTCGACGGCGGGAATACGGATGGATGGCCGGATAACGGACGATCTCTTCGTTGTCCTTTTCCAATCCTGCGGAACGGACAGTGGCCGGCAGGGACGCGTCTGACAGAGAAGTGTGAGAAATTCATTTCAGTGGGAGCAATCTCGGCGGCATAAAAGCTTTTAGATGATCTCTGATCGATCTTTGGGGTGCGTTTTTCGCGCCGTCAACATTTGCCATCAAGTGTCTTTCGCAGTGAGATTCTCTTCCTTCTTTCTTCAACAGTCCAGTTTGTCCGGTTGGCTATCATAGGCACTAACGTGTACGTACATAGCCGTAACCAGTCGTAGCAAAATGGTGACAACCTCTTCAGATACGAATGTATCCGTGGGTATGTGAGTATTTGTTTACCGCGGTCCATCGGCCGCATCGTAGCCGTCCGAACCAGTCTATGCGACGTCTAGGCCATAAAACAAAATATATGATACGCAATAAAGAAGACCTTGCATATCCTATCCCAGAATTCCAGCATAAATCGTTTCCTGGCTCGATCCTTGATCTGAATTGACATATTACGAGTGAAGGTTTCGGCGTACGTCTATACAAGCTACACTCTGATAGATAACGGGACGTAATAACGGTACTGGCTGAAATGAACGAAACTGTTAGCCAGTTGTTGACATATAATGGTTCTGACAAAAATTTGACTCGAATTAGGGTCTTTTTTGGCCGATTAAGATGCGCACTAATCTTCATGTTCTAATCTAGAACTTCACTAATCTAGAACGGGCCGTGACTTACTGGGTATATTTGTGAGGCCTATCGAACAGGGGAGATGCTCGACGTTTATCACTGCTACTCGAACGATTGGCAAGTGTAACGCTTTTTCTTGTACATTTTCTCTCATACATCAAGATTGCAATCACGGGGATCTGGTTAAATGTAGGGCGTGATTTTTTGTTGTGATATTCGTTTCCTGTTCCATTGCCTTCCGCGAAATACGCTCTTTCATGAAGTCACTGTGAATACGTCATTAAGAAAGCCGAATTGGCTTCAACTAAACCCAAGAATACACAGGACTAGCACACTCTCACACATATATATATATATATATATATATATAGAATGCCCCGATGACCAATAGTTTGGTAATTGTGTAACTGGGCCCTTGTTCATATGTCTGTTGTTGTGCTCGGACCGTCATGCCGGACGGATGCTGTTGATTTCATAGGATTTCTCGACGATCGTGTTCGCTTCGATCATATTGCGCATATCTGAGTGACCTTTTGTGTATATGTGTGATCTGTGCCGTTATTTGGCTGGGGACAAGTGTTTGCTCGCTCGTGTCCTTCTGAGATGTGTCTCCGCTCTTGGCGGAAATTCACCTTTTAACACACACGGCAATGGCAGGCAATCTGGCGCATTTTCCCGAGCGAGCGGATTTGACGCACCACAAAATGCGTTTGTTCTGAAGGCCGAAATCCGAAGAAGGATTAGCCAGCAGACGTTACCAATAGCGCAGCTAATCGCACCGTATTTACAGTAACCGCCAATCATAGAACCACAAACGTCACTCCTGGTAACGATAATCATATTGCGTTTTCTGACTTATCACATCTTCATTATGACTACGGTGATGATATTACGTCTATTACGTCCGTCTATTGTGTGATAATAGTTCTCGTCTCTCGGGCGCTGGACGCCTCCTTGCGGCTGTATTCCATGGTCATTATGCAGGGGAATGGTCCCACCTCTCTCATAGATGCGATCAAATCTACACTGATGTCAGCAGCCTTTGTTGTTGCTGTCGCACTTGTATCGCTGCTGATGTTGTTCATTGCCATTGCGAGGCTGACATAGCGCGTAGCTTCTTGTCCCCACCCCGTAGCGCCCCGCGTAGCGCCCCCCGCAGGGCCGTAGCGTGTCCCTAAAGTATTTGTGTATGTGCCCGTTGCATCTATTCGGCCCGCGTAATGTTACACAAATGTAAAAATCACAACAAGCTCAAAGTGTGCGTGTGTGTGTATATATATATATATATAATTTAGCTTCTACAATGACAACAATGTCTTAATTTTCAACTGCTGGTTTAAGTGTGCCCAGTTAAGGGAGATTCCCGTCTCTAAATTAGTAGAAGGTAACATAAAAAATTTTGTCAGGGTTGACCGTCAGCCAACATTGCTAAGGTGCATCTGTAGGGAAAACGGCTTGGACTGGAGCATAGCCAACAGCTGTTTTTAAATGTCCATGATGAACAATAAATAAACGCGAGAAAAACGGAGAGGGTCTACTGCCTAAGCCGTGACACTAATTCCTTAGTGATGGGGTGGAGTCGAGCAATTCTCGTTGCAATTGTGTCTTTTTCTCCATAGCCTGCCATAATGCATTGCACGAGTCTGTGTGTGAGCTCGTGTATGTCATCACTCTACACGTAATCTAGTTAATATTAAGAAAGGAGATGAAAATACTTTAGCTAATCTTTAGCCAACTGCTTGCAACAATTAGTAGACATAACATTGTTCCCCGGTTCAAGCATCGTTTGCGATAACGGCTGTAATACACGAGGCGGTCGGTCAGTTACAGTTGTTTGTCCTAATTGGTTGTAATATTCTTGTTATAGTTAGTAGCGGTGTGTTTCTTGTTTGCTTTGAGCGTTATAGTAGCTCACTGGACCTTCACGTCGGTGTTAGACATTAACATGTCAAGCACCTTTTGAAACTAAGTCGCAAAAAGGCAGTTTCCCAAAAAAACATCCGACAACTTGAAAGACGAGAAAATCGATTAAAATTGGAGCGTTTTTTGTGCGTCAGCACAGCTACGTTGGCGCCCATCTCTACATGACTAGTCGGGTACTCGTCTTACACGTTCGTACATAGCAAAACGCGTACGCTTGAAGCACTCGATGGTATTTTGCGTCTCGTGGTGGAGCGGACGATATAGATCTGTGCCTAACTCCTGTAAACGCCGTCGTACGGTTGTGCGCTATAGTCGCCGCTTTTTCTCCGATGTCATCGCGTACGGGGCAGAGTAGCTGTCATCTCTTCAATGCGATTCTTCGCGACCGGCCACACGAAGGCAAGTACACCGCCCTTCCTTTGGTAAAGAAACGCCTTGGGCTCAACGATGAACGCTATGGATGGCTTCGTTTTGAAGATACGCGAGAGATATCTGGGCGGCCAACACAATCTCGGCTTGGACGCGCCTTCAATTGTCCGCAAATTTCGTCCACCGACATTATACTTGGTCTCCATCTCAGATCCGTATGTGACTATATGAGTGTAGATCTGTGTTGTATGTTCGTGTGTGTTAGAGCGATCCGTCATAGCAACTCGGGTGATCTGAAATTATATCCGAGATAGGGTGAGGAGCATGCCGTGTGTATACGCATGGGAAGGAGGCCTCAGGACGGCTGAGGAAGTCTTGAATGGTAGGACGAGGTTGAAAACTGCGTTATTCAACATCCGGATGAAGATCTGGGCAGAACCGCCTTCGGATTTCGATACTGACGGGTTGGTCCTCTGCCGATAACGCCTTCTTCCCCTGAGAAACTGGAGTCCGTCAATCGCTAGATTCCTGACTAGATGGCTTAGGTCATCCTATCAACGGCTATTCACGCCGAAATTTGTAGGTGTAGCCACTGTCGTAAATTGTGTAAAGGGTAAAACGCAGGTAGAACACCTTTCAAAGCTAAATAATCTTCATTCAATTTCGTCACGGCACAGCTGTAAGCCTGTTTTTACAGTTTCCCACCCTCTGATGTCGATCTGTACCAGTTGCCACCGCTCCCTGCGTCAAGCGTCATCATCGAAAATCCGAAGGAAGTCATTGATACTTGCTTAGGTTTTTTTTTTTTTATTAGTTACGACTGGTGGACTGCGCTCTTGATTTTGGCCTTGTTTTGCTAGGATTATTTGAGAGCGTTTCAAACAGGCACAGAACGATTACATGGTATCCATCGGGGCCCAGTTTTAAGGTATGTCTGCATCAACTGAAGCAAAGCGACTTCCACACATGCATTCTTGCATAGCATATCTAGGATGGCCAACATGTCGATTGTGGCTTTGATACTCGAAATGTACGTACAGGTAAACGTAAATCACTCGCACCACGTTTGAGCGGCCACCCACGATAACAGCGTTCGGTCGACATATCCCCATGTACCACTATAATTTAGAGAACTTCGCTGATTCGCTGTGAAGTGGAGAAAAAAGGGGGCAGGTACCCACCACGTGCGGCAACTGCACAAGCGTAGAAGTTTCGATGCAGTCAATGCAGGTACAGAATGTAATGGATGGTGTGCCCCTTAAAAAATGCCGAACGAACGAACGAAACAGCGAATTTTCGTCGTGTGCGACCCTCAAACCTCACAAAAGTCGGTGCCTTCCCTTCAGTCGAGAATCTCTCGCCGTTGTAAATTCTCTACTTCTTTCACTCCCCCGCGCTGATTCGATGAAAGATCTCACGAAACTTTCCTTCCTCCTGGACGTTTGCGCTTTATCAACTTATATATATATATATATATATATTTAGGGTATCCAAGGCCTCTTCATGCGTGTGGAGTACAGCCACGGTGTGCCTACACCCAAAACAGCCTTCATGATGTCTTCAGGTCCGCCACGCTCATTGCATCACGAGGAACTTTTTCGAAAACATTATCATTCTTACGTGAACAAGCCAATTCACAAGGTTTTTGAAGTGAGCTCATGAGGTGAGGCGTTCTCGATAGTGGTTAATTTTTTACAACATCGACGGTCCGATTACGAGTAAGTTCACGTCAGTGGCTACAGCTGTCCACTAGAACTGAAGTTAATATTTCAAACAAAAAGTGCTGACTACTAGCATATCACCGGTGTATTTATTCACCATAATGACGTCTCGTGATTTCCCTGTTCTTAAAAGCGTTGCTCGTGTTTGAAAAATCGACGAGAAATTACATAAATGCTTAAATGGCATAAATGCACTTGAAGATCAGGCGGCTTTTATTCGTCTAAAAATGGTTTACCATTCAATAAAACTTTTTCTGTATAATATAGTATTTGCTAGTGTTTTCTGGCGTTGCCGTTATTGTTGTTGTGGCCGCCTTGCGTGCGCTAGATGGCCTAAAGTACGACTTGAGCAGGCGATAGGTGCGACGGCCGGCTCCTCCAAGAACAAGATTCTATTAACGATGTTTTTCTATTAGACTTTCTTTGGAAACGAATGGATCCCTCATCCGCTTAAGTCAAGGTTTCCTTTGAGTCTACATAACGACATCAGCTTCAGAATCGGTGATGATTGCATTTTTCTGGCCCCTTTGCTCTGTCGTTTCACCGCGGCGCGGTGGTCGATGCAGTTTCTGCTAGTCAGACGACAGTTCGGTTCTTCTATCGTTGTTCACTCACGAGGAGGGACTCAATGTGCTTGACGAGTACACGAACGTGGTGCTCGCAGCTCCAACAAGTGTGGTCGATTGCATAGGACTTCGACGTTTGCATTTTATTGCCCTGTTGCGTGGCACATTCCTCTCCCAGTGCTTCTTCAGTTTAAGCCCCAACAAGCTCGTACTGCTGTGGGCACTTTATCGCTACGGTTTCGTGTGGCTCGCCTTACAGAGTTAAGAAATTCGTTTTTACAACAACAACAAGAGATGCTCTTTGTACATGCGTGGCCCTTTTTCCGGGTCCATCATCGCCTGCACTCTATCAGCCCGCCGGCGTGTATTATGGCCACGGCTCGTCAGGCACCCACCCAACGACGACGCCCAGAGATGAGAGAGACTGCGGCGAGTAATAATCAACTGACTATTACTACAGGGTGCTGTAAAAATGCGGATTGACACGATGTCTCTGCTGGATGGATGTTTGAGCGAAATTAGCAACAAAGAGAAATTAATTGAGCAGCGAATCGTTTCTCAAGTTATTTTATTACCTCTCTAGCAGTTGAAACGTCAGGCCACGACGAGGGTGTATCCCACAATGACTAGATATCAACTGAACAGGCTGTTGTGATCTTATGTTAGGCCCCTACGAGGGTCTAACAAAAAATCGTAAAACTTGGGCATCGTGGCGCCCTCGGGTGGTCAACAATCACAGCTTTTTGGTCCCTTGCCGCATTACCCTTTCCCCATGAGAGAAGGAGCAACGCGTCCTCGCCTAACGCGAGTTTCTTCACCGATGCCAGCGACGCCTAGCGTCTGTCGCGCGAAACAGAGGAGAAGTTGAGCTGAGTTTTTGTTTTTCCGGCCATAATGTCGGCTCAAAATATGTCTGACGTCATGACTTCGATAAGCAACGACAGCGACATCTATGGACGATTGCAGCATCTCATACTATGGCGGAACTCCGGTGTTCCCCACCAGGGCGCGCCATAGCGTCCGTCGCAGGACACAACTAAACTGTCCGACATATTTATTTTCCGCAGCCACGGAAGAGAACGGAGCGGGTGGGTTCCTCTTAGGCGGCTTTTGGTGTTCTAGCTGTGGTGAGAACATCGGGAGGCCGATATAGGCTTGGGCTGATGATCTGGCCACAGTGATCTCAACGAAGAGCGAAACAGCAATATAAACACGCGTTCCCTGGATAATCGCCACCCCTTTTCCCCTAGATTTAGTGACAACTGGAACTAATATTATTGTGGTAAAAAAAAAAAAAAACACTCAATTTACAGAGTAATGGTTTGTAGCTTCTGAACTTGATGCTGACAAGATCGGCGGTTATCTGAAAAGGACGACGAACTTGGTCTTTTTTTTCAGTTGTACATTATGCATGCTACCATCCTTCGCATTTCAATACCTAAGCGGCCACATTAATGTGAAGAAAACACCTAAATTGTACAGCTCTGTTCACATCTCTCGTGTTCATTGGCACAGAGCCATGCCAAGCAGAATTTACAATTGGCTACAGATGCTATTGAATGTCCGTCTAGATTTCCTTCAAACTACCTTCGAACAGCCCCATTTACACAAAATATTAAACTGTGAGAGTTGTTTTTCTCGCCTACTGATTCGCTACAGCGGTGCGTTGGTTTTTCGCGCGTACCATTTATCCATTCTACTCCATTGTATTTATCCTAGCGCCATCGATATCTGCCTTTTGCTTTTTTCTTTTGTTCATGCGAGTAAAATTCTAATGGCATTGGCAAACCAAACGTTCTCGCATGCAGCCGTTCCTGTTTTGCATTTCAGCTTTGAGCGCGCCGTGTGAGCCGCGCGAAAACAGAAATACGTACAAAAATTTACGATTTCCTCGCGTCGATACAGATTAACGGACAACGCGGCATCGCGCCAATGGCTGTGTTTGGAAGGGTCACGCGACACTTTTTTTTGTCAAAATGCCGCACATCTATTCGGGTTGGTTGAGTCGTTGGTTGACAGTAGTAGATTTCGAGGCGATAGTTCTACGTAACGCCGAGTTGCTCACCGTGAACACGTGTTCCAAGGTCGGTGGGGTTTACTTGAAGTTGTTCGTGCAAGAATTTTGTCATTTTATGCGGCTAGTTGAAAGTTGAACGTCCAAAGTGACTTGTATGGCTGTGACGATTGGGTAGAAGTTTTCCGGAGAGACGCGCCATCCGCAAGAAAAAAACCAACAACTTACTCGTATGGCCAGAAAAAAAACCCGTCCTAAGATGCGTTCAGACACGTGTCCGTCGACTGGTCTACGTGGTTTACAGTCTGCGTGGAATTCGTCCTGCCCTATATACCCAGTATTTGAAGCATTTGAAGCTGCGAACCACACGTCTGTAAGCGACTAATATATTTTGTAGACTTGTTTCATGTGCAAAACGTATGACTAGATTTTAACGTCAAGCAGCGTCCACATGGAGTTTGCTTCATGCCACTTGAAAGTCACAGATCGATGAAATGAGTGATCTAGAGTTCCATCTAAAGTCGGCAAATTAGCGATTCTCTATCAAATATACTTCGCGTTCGTAGCCCCATCGCCAACTGAGTACGCCAACAAGCAGCTGTGATTGTATTTTTTGGTATCGCGATCTGATGGGCCCAATATTGATATCGGAACTCGTTCAGAAATTAGATATTGCACAGGAAAGAGTAAGAGAGAGTCATCAGGCAAGTTCCTCTCAGTAATTTGTGCTTTCAGGTTTCGTAACATTTACAGTCGCTGACAATCGATGTTAATGCAACGACAACATTCATTCAGTTGCAGATGACAAAACGAAACGGGTTAGCATCGACGACCGGTCCGATGATTAATTAGACAATTATAATTCTTTTCATTAATATGATTGACACGAACGTATCCCTATGGCTTCTAATCGTCGTCAGTCCAGCGATGTACTCTTAATTGATCGTAATTATCACATTATTATACGGACAATCATATTCATCAACGTACATATCGATGTTGTCTAAACAAGAGACGTTGCAAAGTCACACAACGACAATCACAACAAAAACATTGACGGGAACGATCGTCGGCCATAATTCAACTATCCGATTATTTATTCACAAATGGCTGTCATTCCGCATCGGATCTACAAATATACGCTGACATTCAATAAAGGCGTTTCTCAGACCTAAGCGACTCATCCGCGTGCAGTCGTCGGAACTCGGGGCCGGTGGAACTCGGGGGGAGGACGATGTCGCTGTCCGTTGACCGTCGATACCAAGGCAACGGTTGTTGCTGCTGCGGCGCCCGATGAATCATTTCGACTCAGCCATTTCGACTCAGTCGGATATGTCGAACGTTTTTCCTATCGCCTTCACCATTTGTGACGGCGTTCTTCCGATTTCTTCTGTCGGCGTTGCTTTCCGCTCCCCAGGATTTCCAGTCGCTCTTTGGACATTTGGAGTGGGGTCTTCACATTAAATGGGCGACAATGTCAAAGCCCAAGTTCAAGCGGACGCCAAATGGTCGCCGTAGAAAAGCCGCCGGTGGGAACTCGCCTTAACCCACTCATTACCATCATGATAACAATAGTTATTAACAATTGACTATAATTATTGCGTTTATTGTTTGCTGCTGTAACAATCATTGCTATGGGATACTTCGTACGCTCAGACCTAACGGGCTTTCGTGTCTGTACGAGGTAGCTACAATAATGCTGTATGATTTTCGTTAACGACAGTCATTATTGCTGCTGCTGCTGTTATCGTTGCTGTTGTTACTACTTTTGTTGTTTTGGTGTTGTTGTTGTACAATTACCATATTTAGCAGTCGTGTTATGGCGAGTGGTCCGTGGCGGTGCGATATCCGCTTTGGCGATGAGCAAAATTGTTGCTTTCGTCGTCGTCGTCGTCGTTGTTGTCCGTTATTGTTGCTCATTGCGGCCTATTATTCGTTTTCGTGCGGCCGTTTCCCACTCTTGGCCCGTATCTGGGGTACTGATAGATCCTTCAGTACTGGCGCTGACGTCGGCATCGTTTATTATTAGTATACCCGGCCGGGCCACAGGTCGGCCTCTGCTTCTATCCGATTTGGTTTACTGTGGCATCGCCGCCACCGCCGTCGCCGCCGCCACCGCCGCCGCCACCGCCACCGCCGCCACCGTCAAAGTTACATCTAATCATCGTCAACAACAGCTATACTCCATCTATGCGGCTCTATAAATCGTTAATTTGCGAAGCGTTCGCGTGCATCGGGTCGCCGATGATTACGCTGACGATGATGTTTATGGTGGTATCCTGTTTTTATGACTACTCTACTAACGTCTACGACTGCTGCTCTACTTGCGCGACATTGCCGTTGATCGTGGAATCTACCATGCCCTCATCTACTGCCCTCAGCAGCAATTCGGGGTCGAATCGACCCCGCTTTTAGCCCAACAGAGAATGTCGCCGCAAACCTCGAGTCAAACCGAGTGAATTCGATCGAATTAGCTATAATAATGATAATGAACATCATCGATGTGAGGAAATCAACAAACAGTAACGGCAACATGAGTTTCGACAGCAACATCAACACACATACAAATACACACATGCATACACGCACACACTAAAGTCGAGAGCTCAAAAACCACGACGTCACGAAGCACGCCACGAGGGGTCAAATTGTGCTGTACATCTCAATGTGTTCACGTCGATGGCTTCTGTTCGTTGATACTGGGAAACAGCTGGAGAAATGCGGTCGTTTCAAAGTGGATCGTTCGGGGGAAAAACTGGTTTGCCTGGGGGGGTTTGAAGCCTACGTGGAGGAGGAGAAGGAGGAGGAGGAAGAGGAGAGGACTTAAGAAGCCGTGGTCACGGTTGGTCTATGATGAATAACAATGATACAAATAGTGATTAGCGTGAAATTAATGGCAACGATAAAGCAGCCATTAGCGCGTGATGAGAAGGCAGTGTTGGTTACAGGCGTCGTAATCAAATAAGTGTCAGGAACGAATTCAAGTTCGGTTTTGCATCAGCTGCGGTCGGGTACGCTTGACGAGGCGCTCAGCTAGTCTGTACCGTTCGGAAGTTTCTCGGATCAATGTTGCATTGGAGAAATGCAGCGGTGAGCCGTGCGTTCTGGACACTAAACATTTTGCTTTTTTTTCTTTGACACTCATTGACGTTGTTGGCCTTTTCGATAGCGTTTCACGATACGATGAGATTGTGCGCGATGATAATTGTAACTCCGGCAGAATATGTCGCAGAAACCGACTAGTGCCCCGCCTAACGAGTGACGTGAACAAAACTTTTGGAAAATCACCAGCAGGCCGGGTCGGGATATGTACATGAACGTTTCGTAACCCTAACAAGAGACACAGAAACTGCTACGATTACTGGCTACTGAACAATGATTAGCACCACTAATAATAATGGAGAACGACCAGATTTGGCATATGTTTGTTATTGTTGGCATATGTTTTACTTCCGCGATAGAAATACATTTCTAGGATTAATCCCGATGAATGCTTTACAGTAGCTGCTTTACTGTACAATGGTACTACCAAAAGTAACCAACAAAAGGGTGTCTTCGTTTATATATATATATATATAGGTATGTAAATTATCTATGGGATTTGCGCTCGCCTTGAATATTAGGCCCCACGTTATGGGTGTCGTAGATCTCATTGCTTGGCAGCACCGCTATTCATCGATATTGTTGCTAAACAGTAGTACCGCAGTATTAGACCGGTCGGCAACAATACAATCAACCCCTTTGCCCATAGCAAGCCATTGCCGTTTATTGGGCACTTTGATTCACAAATTGTATAACCCGTCGACTTGCATACGCGCATGTCTCGCGTAATAATATTGAACAATGACGCTCCGCGTGTTTCATCGTAAAACGTGCCTTACGGTGGCCTTATAGATCTTGTATTTATAACTGTTATTTCCGTCACTCAACGACGATGGCATTTAAGTAATATTTTGAATGCACTTACTTTTGGGAATCTCAAATCCGAAGAATGCGTGGTAAACGTTAATATCGCTTGTTGTGCTTCAGTACCGGTAAAATGGCGAGTCGCTGACTATAGGTGACATCCGTGGGGCATGAAATATTTCCTACACTACCGGAAAACAATTTACGCTAATAACATGAGGGATATTGGCCAATTTTAAAATTTCCAAGACAACATTCTCATTGAATGTTTCGCTGCCTCCCCAACCCTTTCATAATTAGGCTGGTCCAAAACAGGTGGTTTGGACTTATTTAGAATCTGCTTTGATTGAGAAGATATTCTCGGTTCGTTGGCGGCATCGGCGTTGTGTGGTGACGTTGTTATTTAGATAGGGTCGGTATTCCCGCAGACCCAATTCATGACTTAGAGGCGGTGACGCCAGATTGCCTAATTGTGTTACGGCCGTTTGTTACTTGTTTGTTATCTGTTCACCTTGCGTTTAGCGGATGAGTGCGTTTGCAGTGCGTGATCAGCAAGACCCTCGAGACGTCATTCGTCCCCAGCGAATAATCGGTCGTTTATCCTGAATTAGTCGCCGTGAGCTTCGCGGCAACTGTGGTGGTGGTTGTGGTGGTGGTGGTGGTGATCTAAGAAAGCCGTTTAAGGCCGGTTAAAGCTAGATATGGCGGTTGACTGTGATTTCTATTTAGGTAATATATGGCTGCCCTTTGAACGTGTATGTCGGTACTGGTGTGAGCGTGCACGCCGTAATCACCGATGTCGTATTGACGAATTTGAGGTGAAAGAGGAAAACGGGTTATTGGGGAGGCTCTGCGTATCTTCTGGTTTATGGATTATCGCGCTATTGCTCTATCGACAGGCAGGAGATCTGCGAATTGTGGCTATGCATGTATCTATACATATTCATTTAACAGTATGCAATGCCGTAATGATTAAATGAGTACAGGAGGATGTGATGATAAGTAAATTACATACGACACAGGAAAATCTGTGCATAATGTAATGAGATGATGAGTTCGAACTCTGCCCGTAGTATTTTCGGTTGGTAACGTCGTTGAAAAGTTGTGATCTGGCCAGATTCTATTCAGTAACTTACCAAATTCAAGGGAAATGTACCTTTGATTGCCAGTCTGTAGCTTTTTCAGAGTCGTCTGTAAGCTCAAGTGTTTGCAGTGGAGCCAAAATATTCTGTATCTTTAGCTAGGGACGGCTAACGTTATTAGCAAATCATACGACAAAGTCCATCGAATGAGGTTACAAAATATCAGCGAACTGAGACAACAGTGAAGTTAGTTTTTGCTATGAACCTCGCATCTAGAACTCTAGCAGAATAAAAACGCGAATGCCATCGCAGATATGTAACGATTCCCGCAAAAAAAATTCATTCATTTTTGTAACTCATGTAAGATTTCAACTGACAGAAATGGCGAATTTCAGAATATCAACGTTTCATAAAGCAAGTAACGACCACAACTAACACACCTTGAGATGACGTTAGGTCGTAGCCCCATTGAGGGTTCGTAGGCATCGAATTTTACATTATCCGTAAAAGAGGAAAATTCCAATGAGCAACAGCGAATGTACGTTTTGCTCGAGTCCTCATCGTCCTGACGCCACGATTCCCACAGTGGGCTTTGGACGCCGGACGCCATAAGTCTCAGATATTACTTCGGATATATCCGAGATGAGAAAAACGTGAAACTGCAACACAGCATCAGACAATTTTTTGCTTGTTGATGCTTGTGGGATATGGGGAATGACTAGCTCGCCTCAATCATGCACTACGTCAGAAGGCTAAAATTAGGTTTCCGATCTATAGCATTGCTTGAATCATATACAAGTCGAGCAGATATGCGCGACGATCTCCTTACCCGTGGGCTCCAGCGGTGACTGTAAGGTTGAAGGGAGGAAAAATTTCATTCTGCTACTATTATTTCTATCATTATTATGTCAGAGACCAAGCTTTCGCATGCCCACGTTAAACTTCGGCGTTCAGTCTCCAGTTTGCTACGATATGGCTGCAATTGCGCCTATCGTACGTAGCTAACGGGGCTGTTTAACCAATATACACGCGGTTAACATGTCATAGTGCTACGAAAGATTAATTTTACTTAACGTGCACGACGAACAAGAAAATAATTCTCCCGACCCTACCTCTCCCTACCCTCCCCTATCTGTCTTTTTCTCTCTCGCTCGCTCTCTCTCAAGTTTATCATTTTTAAATTTTTCCTGATAAATTTCATTTTTGCGTCCTTCGCCCTGTGATAATGATAACGATGGTGTTAGCTTTGTCGGTAACTTTGTTACGAGGACACGATCGACTGCTGCAACTTTGGACGGAAATCAGGTGCCGGTGATACCTTTGTCCGTGAGTTTCGCCAACAATGCGACTGGTAAAAAGTTCGACTAAGTCTTACTCAATCTGAGCCCTTTCGTCCCCATCACAAACACTTTTCCCCTAGTTGAACTCTCATTAGGAAACTGGAAGCGGCAACTACGGTTGTGTTGTTAACCCATCGCTGACGCTCTACAGCGCCCGCTAGCGAATTAGCGATCATGGTCGCAGCGGCAGCTGAACTGACGCTCCTTTGCCACAGTTGCATGCGTAGATTCGCCAAATCCACGAGATTTATTTTCAGCTCCTTTAGTCGTGACCAGTCGCCATTTGGAACGGACAGAGAGAGTTCTGGATATATATATATATATATATATATATATATATATATATATATAT
>MNPL01010312.1:0-32885 GCA_002081605.1 Tropilaelaps mercedesae
ATATATATATATATATATATATATATATAGTTTTTATACAGAGTGGCGCGCTAACTCTTAATTTTCGAAAATTTATAGACGTATTATTGCTTACTACCGCGCGTAAAATAAAACGCAATAGGTAGTGACGCATAGCTAGGTGAGATGATTTTGACGTATCGACGCAGGGCGATCCTGAAGGTATGCGTATCTTCTAAACTGATCTCACTTGTGCACTATGGATAATGCTGTGAACATTCTAACAGAACGAATATTGTGCAGCTACCCTTTCCTTTCTCGGTCGTACGCGCACGGGCTCCGTGCCGTATGGCAACTCCCTGTGCGCACGCTAACCGCGTGGGTGAAGCTTATAGTCACTTCATTGTATACATAGGTCGACAACGATATAAATCGACTGCCAATATTATCTAGTCCATGAATTGAAATTTATGCACACATTGTATAACAAACCTCTACCTCAGTCGCGATATTGAATTCGAGTATATATTTCTGAAATCATACGCCTTTATATCCAGTACGAAATACCTGTCTTTTTCTGTTTTCAAGTATGCCAGTAAATCTGTTTTTATTTTAAGCGAGTATTTTAGCGAATATCGTTACTGATGTTGAGAGCGTTTACATTGCATGCTAATATTTATATGTTGTATCTTTTCTCTGAAATGCCAACAAAATTTTTTGTTATTGAAAGTGTTACTAACAAAATTAACATAATAAATAAATTAAATGTCTTGAGTATAATAGTTATTGCATACATGCGCCTACATCAAAGTACTTCAATGCGCAGGATCAGAATCAGCATAACAAAATGTAACTTCATTTTATTATTAAGCCGAAATACACGTATTTTCGCTTGACTACACGTAGTAACGATGCAATGTATATCAATATTTGCCTCTGATTATGCATAACAACAAACGTAGGGGCCACGATCGTCTGTCGGTTTTTGACTTGATCGTTTCTAAACTTTTCGAAAAAGCATCCGAGATATTACAAGAATCGCTCAGTAAAATATAGCTGAAATGAATCGCTATTGTCTATCGATGTCATTTTATGCGTCTAATCTACGTGAACATCAATAATGTATCATAAATCACGACGCTTCTGTATTGATTTTGCATATGCGACTCAAACTAGCCGGTTTAAACAGAAGAGATATTTTGACAGCTTGATCGGACCTTTGATCAACAGCAATGGATAACGAAGCCATCCATATTTTCTTAGTTTTTGATAAATTTTTGATCGATCATCATTATTAATATAACTGCTGTTTGAAAGGCGTTGGGATTTCTACGTCGTATCACTGTCTCGCAAGTTAAGAAGATGATCGTAATTTGTAAAGGAATCATCCATCGTCGTCAAAGCCTCCAGGGCGATCAGCAGTGTTCAGATAACGACGATTTTTGTAATAGCGGTTATTGTCATTCTCAGCGTAAGTGTTCTACATCCAACTAAAGGATTAACTAATAGGTTATAGTATCAAGAAGGTACACTAATATCATTGCTAGCTTTGAGTAATCTATAATGTACGCATTCGAATTATACGCATAGCTATTTATTATCAATATATTTTTTTACGTATAAAACGTTCTCGTATGTACTTATGTTAAAGTAGGATAACACTATTTATTAATTTAGTACCGTGGAAAAAGATTTAGCATATCTTTTTTCACGGTAAAAAGTATAAGATTAACTTATTTATCGTAAGTCATAGTTAAACAGCTGAGACTGCAATATCAAATTATTGTTCTAAATTAAAAAATGCTATTTCGTTAATGATACGAACGTATTTATCAAACTACAATTGTACACATGTGTGATCTCATCGTAGAATCTTTTTCATGTTTGATTCGATTTCGCTCAAAACTACACTATTTTGTTCTGTCTGTTCCTTTTTTTGTTATCGGGCTTTCGGGTAATAGTGAGAGCGCTAGCACGTCACTGCAACCATTCAGTTGTATCTGCATCTAATATTTTCTAAGGCCGACCATCAGGCAACATTTAACGTCCACGGTAGCACTCTTTGCATTACTTCATAAGACTGACCCCATAAATGTAAATGTACAACGGCGGGAATCGAACCCGTATAACTACGTGCCTTTTCCGGTCACAAAGTGCACAAGAATACACTAAGCCACCGAGCTCGACATCTGGTACGGTAAAATAAACCCACCGAGTCTTGATTCTTACGCAGGAGTTGCCTAAAGAAAGAGGGGCCGATTGTCAAAACTGAGATGACGATTGCCTGACAAAAACCTGGCTGTATCTTGTTGGCCACCAGAGGTGTCCAACAAGATAGTCTGTCTCTTAATCAATTCTGCAAAGCATCAGATCATTACCATAGTGTTCCATTCCGATTCATGCAAGTTCAGAGACACTGCACGACCTTCTGATTCAATTAAAGCCAGTTTGGTTCCACCATCAAATAGGCATTCGAAAAAATTAGCTATTATGCAGCTACATTTTTATCTGTCAAGCCTTGCCCTTTTGATACAGAATCTCAAGTATCTATAGTACTTTAGCTTTGTTTAAGCCCATCTGAGCCCTGTCATATCTATGTAAATTATCAATCAAATGGAGAAAATTATAACATTCGCTACACACTTGAAGGACAAACTTGACTTAGTTTGTGATAATCCTTTTATACGAATAAGTTTATCTGAACAAATGCATTGTTCATTCAGATTAGCTTCTTTCTTAATGAAGATATTCACAGGTGAGTTGGCAAAGCTGATGCAGCATCACAGTGAACTTTCCATGGCGTTGTCAGCAGGCCTTCTAAGGAGAATCACCGGAGACCAATATACAAACTCCGGAGCCTGGCCATCATGGGATCCACGGGCGACTTGCAATCGCTTGCGTCGACGCAATGCCTCCGCTTGCGCCGTCTATTCCTCATGTGTTCCACTCGTTCTCGGATCAAACTTCCCCCTCCTAAGAGCTACGACGCTCGTGGATAGGAAAGAAAGCTATCCCGGCGCCCTTCGGCACGTTACGTTGGGTTGCGTTTACGCTATGCATGGTTCGGAGCATGCCTCTCGGAAGACTCACCGGGCTTCTATCCGCATCGCTTGGTATTACGCATCATCAGCGCACAGCAAACATTCTAGCAGGAAGCCGGCCGAACGGCACAATGGCGGAACGCACAATAACGAAACAGATAATGACGAAGGCAATTGCTCGGCCATGAGCTGCAGCAAATTAGTAGAGGATGTTGGAGTGCTAAGTTACAAGTGCATCAAGTTATGAACACAGAATAGGGGTTCCAGCCACGGCGGTGTATGAGGGCAAATCAGGACAACGAATAGTCGCAAACACCAAAGGCATGCCGAAAAAATTGCAGAACGAAGTGTGGCAACTAACTGCCAAAGTATCTGCTGAGAAATGGCATCAAGGTTCTTTATATAATTGAATCACATTGCCTTGCAGCCACTTTTATAACCGAAGTTTGAATTAATAAAATATAGCTGGAAAGAAAGGGAGGTCCTTGTTTATACGGCCATTGTACAAAAACGAATAGATCTCCTCTTGCGTTTCTTTCTGTATAAAAGAAGGACCACTATTCGTTCCGATATTGTAAGACAACAATACAGAAAATTCATTTCATACTGATGCGGACACTGCTTGCGGGCTGAAAGTACAACATTATTGTAAAGATCCAAGAGGACACTGTATCTTAGGGTAGAATTCTGTGATTCATTTTCAACGTATCAAATATACTGAAGCAAATATATCAGATAAGGTACTAACAACGTGGGCCCATGCGTCGAAATGTAAATATTATGAAACAATGCATAATATTGCATTGATGGGCACCTTAACATTTACATGCTAAGCCAACTGTAGAGCATTTAATTATTACTACTATTGTTGACCCTATTCTGTTGGTGCCCCGTTTGCCATTCATAAACACAATTTCACAAAAACACAGCTGTATATATATAGCTGTATATACGCAACTTCAAACCTGTATACAATAGCTTGTCTTACTCTCCCATGTTCTCCCAGTTCTTAATCATTCCGTAGAAGTTCCTCAACGTGGTGAAGTATGTTGCCTTATTGTGCTGTACCACCAGGGACAGGTCAAAAATTCACTACGCTCCTTGGCCATACCGAAATCGTGCTGCCACCGTTTTGAAGTTTGGCCAATAGTGGGCACCCGATGGTCGCAAATGCCATCGGTAGTTGGAAGAGAAAGAAGGGGAATGAGTAAGCTTGAGCGCACTATTTCGAAGCAACTACCGTTAAATGCCTGTATCATCCACCTCTGTCACTGCTCTTAAGCAACTGCAACACACGCAATCACTTACACAAATACACAATAGGACTGAGTCCAGAGTGCAAATAAAACTGTATACAAGAATGCATCACCGACATTCTACTTCTACTCTAAGTAGTACTCAGCTTCGATCCATTTCCCAGCTCAGGCTACTACCACTCTTTCGCCTCCAATAGTTAAGATTTTCTGGGAAAAAGGTCCTCAATTTGTAATTTGTCCCTGTTTCCATTCACCGCCAGAGACAAAGTAGCTTCCAGGGTGTAAACAAAGCGCAAGCTGGCACGCAAACAAACACCCGTGTTTCCCGGAATATGTGCATTTCAAAAGTTTTCTTGTATTAGGATTCAATTTCCAGCCGTCCCTAAGAAAGCGTCAACAGTTCGCTAGCAACCATCCGATTAGTTAGTGTGGAGGGGCGGTAAGGAGAGTCCTGTAAAGAGTACCTCACTTCATCTAATCGACAACTTGAAGTGTCACTATTAGAAGATCACGGGTGAAAGAAAGGTGAAAACGGAAATTTTATTGCGCTACTGAGTACACTATTTGGGGCAGTCCCTCAACCCCTTGTCTCACAATTGCTTCTAGAATCCGCTCTTTGTATGCTGATTTTGCGGTGGAATTATCTACGAATAAAATGACTTCGCGAGTGGAGTTGCCATACCCTTTCTGAATAAAATTTTAAATTGAGATATCAAATTCAAGTTTAACTAAGCTTACTGGGCTTATATTTTTAGTAGAATTCCCTTATGTAATACTATACAGACATTAAAATGAAATATAGCTGTGTAAAAGTGTGATACTTATGATTAAATATGTGACTCGCCACTTTTTGATAATCCATTACATAATTCGGGTTTCAGGAGCTCATAATAGTGTTCTATTCTGCTACTGAGTATCCTGTATTTATAGTACAAGCAGAATATTTATTAATCGGTGACAATGTGTGTTGCTATATCCAGTTGCCGAAGCTTTACAGGTAAAACATCATACAACTACGATGGTGGCTGCGCGCAGGCGGCAGTAATGTTGTGATGTATCTACGTGTTTTGTTTAGAGATGACCGAATAGCCGTAGCTTGAAGAGGAACGATGTAAGTAGATGACCCTTGGTAATGCTATCCGTAATATAACGATAAGATAGGATTGGTTGGGGTGAAATACAAGAGGGCAAATGGACCAGAGACTTGCTTTCAATGTTGATGTTGTCTAATGCGGTTGAAAAAGCTCACGGGAAAACAGGCCTAATTTTAACACTTTTTTTCTCAAAAGGGGTAAAGATTAACAGTGCCAAGCTTAAACAGGTAGAGGGGGGATCAGTCATTAAACCTACCTCGACAGATAGCCGAAAAGAAGAAATAAATCTGACATCCTTGGAGAGCCCGGTTGGTAGTTTAAAGATTTTTAACATTATTACTTTTTTATAATTAAATGAAATCGGCCACCTTTGCTTAGATTGCGAGAAATGTCACCATAGTCGGATGTAATATGTCTGCCGTTGCTTAGACGGGTGGGTACAGTGAGCGATTAGTAAACTACAATGAGCAAGAGACTCGATGCTATCATGGCCGTTGGAGATTGCACATTCGTGTTTTCATTCGAAGTACAAACGTACATTGAATAACAAATCAGTAGTATATTACTATTGAAGTAATGTCTTACTGGTTACCGAACTTAGGGGTGATGCAATCTGGGGTTTTAATGGGTTTGTAAGCCCCAGACTAGTCACTGAATGGTTGCAGTAACGTACTGGTGCCATCAGCATTACCCGAAGTACACATAGAAAATATTACTATTGCCGTATAATGTATAGGCTAAATGTATATGCAACACGGTTGTTCAATTATCATAGCGCAAAGACATCACACTACCTTGTCCTACGTATATTTTCCCTTGTTTTGTAACTGATATAGTTTCTTTCACAGCATCATTAATACTTTTTAAAATATATTCAAATCATATTCGCAGCGTTTGATTAGCTAATTCGCACAATCGAATTACACGGCTTGATGAATCATATGAAGCTATTTGTTGAAGATTAACAAAACGACAGAATTTTCTTATCTACTCTATGCAGATCTCTTCTACTATTCATCCGATGCCTGCAAATTTCAAATAATGGAAACAATTATATACAAATTATATTTATTTTCTTAATGTGTATTTTTACAATTTCGAACTCGTCGGGCTAAACTACTACTTTCGATCGATTCAGGAAGACTTTATCAATGGAGACCTCTTCGGACGATTCTCTCTAGCGACCACAATGGAGAACGAGTGGAGGATTGTCGGCTTTTTCTTTGTCAACACCAGTTTCCTCTCTGCGAAACCACAGCTACTTGCTACGGCTGCTGTGTTAATCGTTGTTTTTGCTGGTTGGCCAGCTAATGTTCTCGCTGTTCACCTAGTGGTTCGCTGCCGCACGATAGCCTAGCCGAGTATGAATGCATTCCCTACTTTCTTTTTTCTTTACAGAATAGGGTACACACCACTTAAGCGGGTCTGGTATTCCAGATGTGTGTAATGGCCCTTTATTGGGTGTACACTTCTAGGGAAGCTTGGTCGCATCTGCATCCCTTTGATTGTCTGTGTGGTCATCGAAAGAACAAAAGTAATTGATTTATACCAGTTCTTCTGTTTACCTCGTTTACCGCTGACGTACCGGCATCGGTGCTACCGTCTTCTTGCTTAAGTGTCATCCACTTAATACCAAGGGGTAGTAGCCATGAAGTTTTCACTTTTGCCGAGTCTTCCTGAGAGCGACAATATGGGGCAGTCCGCGAGGAGCCGTAAGAATGGGGGGGATACGCGAAAACCGGAGGTTCCTCTCTGTTCAGACAGGGTTATCATAGTCCCCCTGATGATGCTCCTGATAATGGTGAGGGTGCGAATGAAGGTGTTGGTAGTGTGAGAAGATTACTGTGTTGGTACCCGTGTAGTGCTAGCAGCTATAATTATTAGTAGAGACGACTTTTGGTTGGGAAGTGAGAGATCATGTTAAGCTTCGCTAACTCGAGCATACGTAAAGTAGGTCAAAGGCTGCCATATTTGCATTACCAAACAACATATATTCAGGGATATATTCAATGTGAAAACAATGTTTCTATGCTTTACTGCGGTTAGAAATTGACATGTGGACGGAAACGGCTCTATGGCTTTAGGCTGAAGTTAACGGAAGGGTGCCATCAAGTATAGCAAACGATTCAATAGAGTTCCTTTGTCATACTCGTGACTGCAATATTATGATGTGATTTATTGCGCGTATTGTCCACAACAAAGACGTCGACGTGACAGCGATTCACTGTGAAACCATCCGTCAATCAGGTGCCATTAGTCAATCTAAGGGTTTTGTTTTATCTAGGAGATCGGAGCTGAATAGTTTTAGTGCAGCAAGGGTAAAGTGTCTCACCTAGGATTAGGATCTGCATTGCTATCGCTGTCGCCTAAATTTTGCTTATCCTATTTTCCCATCGTAAAGGCTGTAGGTTGTACTACCTATGCAACCTACGTAGTCTTTCTTTCTTTTCTGCACATAATAAATGTGGGATCTATTAGTTTCCAACTGTATTTGGGAACTGCTATTTCTAATATACTTATAGTAAGTCATCAGATTTTGGATTATCATAAAATATACTCAGGCTGAGCGACACGGATACGACACTCATACGCATAATGACTACAATTATTTATAGCATTTCCATAGCTAACAAAGAAATATTCTTATACTTTAAATAAAACCATAGAGACTCTATACTGCAATGTTGACTTCTTGAGAATAAACGAAAATTGTGCTTCGCCGAAAAATCTGGGTACCTCTCAAACTCGGTTGATCGGTTGCTACTCCATAGCATCAGCTTCAAGTTGAGGTTGTTCGGTCTTCGGGTTTCAACTCAATTTTGTCTAGCTAACTGTTCCGGATCGATGCTGCGGGCGTGTTTTTACACATGTGTGTATGTATCTCCGATCGGCATCATAGGACTGTCATCGAGCTCAATAATAATCGAATCTTAGGTCGGTCAAAGTTGCCAAGCAATTCAAAATAATCGCCGTACAGCGAAACGTGGCTTTTTACAATTAGTTCATAGCCCAGCTTGGGCCATATTATTAGTAAACACAGAAAAGTGCGCGTTCCTCGGGACCTAATTTATTGGGAATCGCCTAGTTCACTACTTTACCATCAAACTGTGCATATCGTAGTTCTTTTACAGGATGTGTAAAGCAGCCAACGGGCTATTGCTCGAAACCGCAAATCGCAAACCGCGCCTTAAGGTATATTAACCTTTAGGCGCTACCAGTAAATTGCTGTATACTAATTGGCGTTACAGTATATACGCTTCATAATTTGAAAACGGAATTTAAAACGTATATTGTGCATCATATGAGCTAATGTCAAGGGTTTTAGAATTATGAGTAAGCGAGTGCAAGCATTTGCTTTTCGGTGCATTACTTTACGTATCTCTGAAAGAAAAAGATGCGGTTCTTGCGTTACTATAAAAGGTTTGTCCGCGCAAGGTGACTAAAAAAAAAACGTCTTTATGAATGCCGATTCATTGTGCAGTAACAAAAAAAAATAAAAGAGTCCACAGCAATCAAAAAAATGGAAAAAGCAATCGTTGGCTTTTGATGTGTGTAACATTTGATTATCTCGAGTTATTTTTCTTGTGGCACCCTCTTGTTACAATTCCCAACCCTCCTTCGAGCTTGCTCTTTCGAAACGTATACTTGTTTCTGAGTATGTTGCATCATATATTCTTCTTTGTGTAACTCTTTGTAAAATTGGGCAAACTTGGTCCAGCGCAGTCGCCCACAATGCACTATTTCTTACGCTGGACTGCTTAGCATACACACAAACATATGCTACTTGTCATTTAAGTAAACCAATTTTGTTCAAACAATGAACTGCGCATGGCCAGCAAGCACCATAACTCTACTGATAATTATGCGATGAGCTACTATAGATTTTTATACTCCGTTTCTTTTCATGTTGCTATTCTTTGTGTGTCGCTTGCTCTAATCTTTACGTTGTTTAATGGTTGCTTGATGCGAATGTTGGTTCTGTCATCGTTTTTGATAGTTACATACGAGCTATAACGGTCCAAGGGCAGCAATTCCGAAGTTAAAACGGAGACAAAGAGATAACTGGCGAACCCTACTGGCACTTTTTTTATACAGAGCAAATATGCAAAAGTAAAGTAAATAGGCGATCTTTGAAACTGTGCTCTTTTGTACGCGTGTTTCAATGTGTATTTTTTGTGGTGCTTAATGCTGGCGGTGGTACACCATGCGCGTGCCAATATGTTACACTTATGTTTAGTGCTGGTTTGTTGTTGCTGGGTGCTATGACGGGTAGCTGCATTGTTTGCTTGGCTGCTTGTCTGCCTAAAGTAATAAAGTACAGACACCAACACTCTGTGGCCCTGGCAAACACGAACGAAATTTCGTGTGCAGGTCGCAGCGCTGTCCTGAAGCCCAGTGCGCGCCTAGCTTAATGCTCCTATTTGCATCTATGCATGTATGTATCTGTGCGCTTGTGAGATACTTTTCGCAAATCTTCTTCTTTCCTGACCCGCTTCCGGCTTCGCTTTTTACAGTTTTCTTATTCTGGCTGACTCTGTTGTAGAACCACTACTCAGAGCTTTGCTTATTACCGTGTGCGTTGACGACGTCGTCCTCTGTTATAACATAGCACTAACAGCCCTCATGGCCTTGAAATGTATATGTGCTTTTGTCGCGGTGGAGGCCTCAACGAAGCATGAAGTGGGGAAGGACCAAAAAGGTCGTAAATAATGGGGGTCACAATCGCTATTAAAGGGAAATGGAACCAACAAATTTTTTTTGATTCAGTTGATTACTGACGTACTAGTGAACGTCGCTGAGTGTGAATGGTCACATATACACATAGTATCTTCTGTTGAATGTTCGGAATGATCATTTTCTGTTAATAATGTGCGTGTTCCTAGAGCTTCAAGGCTGGAACAAAGGATAGTACTGAGCCTTCTTACGAATGGCTACCGTTGTACGCCACTCCGAACTATACCACGGCTCCCTCGAGCTTGACATCAATAAATGTATTATTATTATATACTGAGATGCCCCTTGCAGGCATATATCTGTACCTTTGTATAATACACATACACGTTAGAATATTATTCATCAGCATCTTTTATTCTGTGCTGTCGTAAATAACAAAAACATGACAATGCGCAGAATTTCATCATCAGGCCGAATGCCGCTTAGAGTTATGAACGCCACTCTAACGAAAACTAGCATTACTACATTCCAATGGGACAACTTCTATTATCCAATCGAGTGTCAACTAACAGTGAGGGAACAGGTTATTCAGCTAGTTTAAACGGCTTATTGTATCAAAGAGTTACCTAGCTGGTTGGTTGGTACTTGTTCGACGTGTATAGAATGGCAACGTGAGCTACTCGGGTTTTTCTCTCGTGACAGGGGCAGAGGCAAATAATAATAACAAAACAGTGTTCAGAAGTACATCGACATAGACATACACACCTCTACATATAGGCAGACAAGTACGGCTTGTGACGGTTCTATCAACTTCATGGGATAGATGGTGTGCAGTTTTTTTTCTTGAATACCTTGTTCTCTTACTGGCGCTCCGTTCCTGTTAGCTCTGCTATGCGTTTCCGTTTGCGTTGTTGTGGTTGTTGTCGATGGGGTGTAGTAGAAATGCCATGCTATTGTAATGCGGCAGGGCTGTGAGCTGGTAAAAATTTCGTTGATATTGCTACTATTGTCACACAACGTTTTCAAAGAAATCACCATCCCCAGTCATGACCACCCTGTGAGAAGTTGTTTAACGAGTAGAAAATCAGGAAGAATTCTCCTCAGTAACTAAGGCGTCAGGAACTGTTTTTGAGGTATGGCATGGCTTAAACGTGTTGAATAATAATTCGGAACAATGATCTATGAAGCTTAAGATTACATAAATCTATTTAAATAATTGTATTAAGGGTAAGACAAAACCGTAACGTTTTTAAACCATTTGTGAGATTAGTTGTTTTATATTCGCGTCTAATACACATAGCAGAACCAACCACGCTAAGATATTGTAGTTGTAGTATGATGATGGTGATACGGTATGCAGGATAGTAATTTCATTACTGTCATTAACGTAGTGGATATTTGTGTACAGTTTGGTACATAATCGTTCCTTAGTGTCATAGATGTTCACTGGTGGTCCGACATAATGAGGGCCGTGTTGCGGATGTGAGATAGTCTCTCGGCGTCCATAATAGCCTATAGAGAGATGTCAAACAGTTATAAAGAATAGTGCTTGCTGTTTAAATAGTTCGCTATTTCGATGGAGATGTAGGGGATCGGTCGAAGCATTCAACGACAAAATAGCCGCAATGTACGATTTTGATATAGATCCTTGATATAGCTTCTAGTTTGGCGTAAAATCTGAAATATTACATGCCCTGTCATAAAAAATGAGCGTATCAGGAAGTATCAGTAAATTTAGAGGAGGTCCTAGGCGCCTGGGGTATGTACTTGTATACACAGTTTCATCGACCGTTCTTCTTAGCTTAATTCACCAAAACCAGGATACCCGGTCAGCGAGTACATTTTAATGTTTGAAGACGTCCAAATATGTGGATAGAAAGTTTAGCAGCACTAAGCTCTGATGGATATTGGAATTCCGCTACTATGGTGCCTGTCAAGATAAATTCATATATATCCGCGCAGAAGGGCATTTCCTAATTACATGACCATACTCGCGTAAGCACGTGGATGTAATACTTTACAGGTCTTTTTTAGTAATAAGCTGAAATTTAAGTTCTACTATCAGAGGGTTTAAGAAGAGGTTTACGTGTCTGGGCTGAGCTGCTTCTGAATCTCGTAGTTTCTGAATCCTGTGGTTTTCTGAATTCACAATCGGAATTTCTCTTTTTTGACGAAATATTTCCAGAATATCAATAAGCGGATTCATGCGATCAATATGGAGAAAATCTTGTTTACACGAGTTGCAGTTACATAAAACAAAATAAGAACCAACAAATACCTTTTAATTATTCTTCATTGAGGTCTGTTAATGCAGTCTATGGCTAATAGGGCGCCAATCCCGATGTGAATAGTTTGAGCTGTTTTCTGTACCGAGACGTGTACATGGTTTTTATGCCGCCGAAGAAAAAATTTTACGACACGCTCTCCTGTAGTTCGTTGTTGCAACGCGTTCCTCATAACCTATCGATTGTTGTCACTGTTGTTCAAGCCCGGGATTATCTTACTCCCAGCTACACAATGTTTGTATGTCCGCTTTGGCCATGATTGCGAAAGAACTCTATGCGACTTTTTTGTTTGACTATTTTTTTTATTTTTATAATGCGTTACTTTGCAAACACTCTGAATAGTTCAAATCAGTCGGATTTTCGAATTGAAATTCTCTGACAATAACTGTACTCACGTTTTCCCTTTAGAAATTTCTCAATTTTGCTTTTAATAAAGCCGTTTTAATTGTGGTTAATAAAGATAGTGGACTGCATCTTGCTACTTTCAGTAGCAACAGTGCCGAGATGATCGCTTTAGAAACACTGCTTATTCAAGTAATAGTTATCAAATTATATAGCATACAGCGCAAGCTTTACATTCTCATCCCGAAGAAAAGACGCTGGCTAAGCTAGTTTCTCGCGGGGATACAATCACGAGACCCAAAGCCGATAGGCAGCTGCTAAATACTTTGTAAACTTTGAATTTTCTTAAGGGAGTTTGTCCTAAAATCGCCGTGAAATACTCTGTAATCGCTAGGCAGTTTATATTATAGAGCTGGATTGTTTGGACAGTGGCTATTATTTGGAATTGCGTCATATGAAGCGAAGTTACTTTTCATTTATGGCCTTAAAGTTTTAAGCCCTAAACATTGTACGGTTGTCCTATCCTTGTGTCCTTATCCGTCGATACTATTATTTTGCATTTGATGTGTCGTAGCGCCATATTGACTCAACTTAACCTTACTAATGTTCTGCTAACATTATTTTTATTACTCTTTTTATTATGGGAAAACCAAATATAACTTGACCTCCTTTGTAAAAAGAGAAAGAATTGTTAAGTATCCGGCTTTCTTCAGTTTGGTGGAATGGGACTTCAGATTTAAATCAAAGGCTTTTGAATCCAGCTCACTTAGTGTCTACGCAATAAATGAGCCTCTTCGAATACTTTGGCTGGGCTCCAATTCGATATCATCGGTCGTGTTTCATCAACTAATCAGATGCGGGCTACAGAATATAAATGTCGGAAGTGATGAGTGCCATTTAACGGCTTGAAAAATGGCGGCAACAGTGACCGTTTGACAGACGTGTAATTGTCATTGTTTGCTTTGACACGAAAAGTATAAATCATCCATTTTACTCATTTAGGGCTGTCACAATGGCTTGGAAGAACTGGTGCTATAAGATATTCAGTATACGTTTCTCCTCTATGACCGAACAAACTAATCAATGGCAGGCGTCACGCATTGGCCAAGGTAGGGCGGCCAGCCTTCAGAGCTGACTACCGGGATACCTTACACTTTGCCGTACCGCCTGCTGCGGACGAGTACAGGAGGAGTACAGGGCGACCGACTGCTTGATGACGCAGCGATCGAAATTTGTACCCTCCAGGACTACGGGAAGTCTACTTGTTCCGGAACCGCCATTCAGTCTATCTAATAGAGGAAGGTCGTAGAGGATAAAAATTCGATCGGTACTAGTTTTCTGCTTTTTGTAATTGACTCATCACAAATTGCATTTTAGACTGTCTAAGCTTGCTGCACGTCTAAGTAATTAGGACACCGATTTTGTACATCCGTGGCCAATTTTAAGGGCGTTTATAAAGTATTTGGCGGAGCTCAATGTCATAACGTTATTGTACTCATAAAACGTAATTTACGTATTTTATGAGCGATTTGTCAAATTGTATTTATTAAGTATTTCAAACACGCTTATATTTTGAGTATTCTAATTGAAATGTGCGCTATAGACCCCATGTCATCATCTCGATCTTATGTTTTAATTTCTTTTCGAGCTGCTCGGTTATGTCGAGAATTCTTCGCCTAAAACTCTAGTGCCAAAACGTTTCTAATCAAAATGTATTTTATTATTACTCTCTGGTAGAATAGAGCATACTAATGTATTCATAGTTATATGTATTATAAATAAAACTAAATAGGCTAGACACATCTGTGTGTACACATTTTCCTGGTAAGTCAAACGTGAAGTCAGTATTGGGTAGCATTAATCAGTATTACTCTTAATTTCATTGTTACATTATGGACCTGGACTTGAATTTTTTTGATCAAGTACTGTTGCACAAGGTCGGGACCACAGCTAAGTTAATGGATAATGTGTGTCCAAATACGCTGGGGCTAGGCTAGCTGTTGTGGCCCTTATGTTCCAGTGTAACTGCAGCTAAACATCAAATTATAATTTAATAATTATCGTCTAATACATTTTAACCTTTTTTCAAGCTATAAAAGTAGCATTTAAAAGCGATAGGCGGCAACAGAAAACTAGCGTAGGACTATGGTTAAAAAGCTCCAAGGTATTTCGCCAACGAATGGAGCTAAGTATTTTAGCTCACATGACTATATTTTTTTTGTAGCTATTTATCAACAGACCAATATCGTGACTAACGTTTGTGTGTATGAATGTGTTTCCTTGATTTCAGATGATACGAGTTCGATCGGTGATACGGCTGAAGGAAATGAGAATAGCAGCCCTTCTTCAGGAATGCCGAAAATAACAGTGCATCCTACGGACCTGGTTGCTTTGCGGGACGATCCGGCTCAGTTAAGCTGCGGTGTAGATGGAGCCCAATCAGTTCAGTGGTTTCAGAAAGGTCGATTAGTACGAAACAAGGGCGGGCGCACCACCTCGACATTGGGTGTTCTTTTCTTCTTATCAGTATCACACGCCGACACCGGTGTCTATTGGTGTGAGGCGTCAAACGCCAAAGGCACTGTGCGCTCGAAAAATGCTACACTTAGTATCGCCTGTAAGTACCAAGTATTATACAGAGGAGATATGTGATAAAACTTGTAATTTAGTGTATTTGAATTGAACTAGACTTGATGGTGGATTTACGAAAGCTTGACGCTATAGGTTGAACTTCCACTACATGCTAAGACAGGATATAGCTATGTACAAGCTTACGCTCTGCTTTAAGAGATGCACAACTGTTTCTCATTTGTTGCTAATTCTTTTGAGAATAAGGCGATGCGTTCGTACTTGTTCGGCAATCGCAGGAGAATAATTTTAAATTCGGTTAAGTAGATTTCCATAGATATGGATTTCTCTGAAATTTTTTACACATGACCGTTATGGTTGAAACTGTCATTATATATAGCCAAGTTCTTTTATGGCAAGAATGAGCCAGCACTCGACTTCAGTACAAGGCGACACTATAGATGTCAGAGTGGATTAGGTCAGTGCGACAGGCGCTATTTACGAAGGATACCTACTAAGAATTCCTACTATTACTGTCTTAGAAAAGATCGGTTTTCTATAGTGATGAGCATATTTCCCAAGGGAAGGCCACAAAACCATAGAGTTCACCCGCTCTGTCATATTACACCACGTCTTTTCATCTCTGGCTAATTCGAGCACGGTAAAATTTTTGAAGCTAAAATGCTCAAATTTATGATTCGATAGAAACTGGACCTAGAACAAAATTAGATTGAACCCAGTCGTATTTGGGCTAAGACGTAGCTCTATACCGATCCCCACTATACTGCATGCCTAATGAATTCGGACATTCCTACTTAAGCAGCTGTTAAGTGTTAGCTGCAAAAAAACATAGACTACTACATTCCTTATTAAAGAATATTTTATAAGTTGATTTTAATAAAAAGATACATTAAACATATGAGAACTTTTTAGTATACTCACCTATTTGTTCATTATGTTATGCTTAATGTCAATGAAGGGCCTTTTCTTGAGTGTTACGTAAGTTATTATTAAATAATTTACTATTTTGAGTTATTAAATTAGCCAATATATTCGCTCCGAAGTGCAGCGATTATCTTTGTGTATAGTTCTATTTCACGAATGTCAGAGGTTTCATTTGAACGTTCTGCCTTGTTTTATTCTGGAAGCTACAGCAAGTATATATGGACGATTAGGAATAACCGATGGTGCAGCGTAAGAGATTTTGTCGACAACAACTGCAACATGACAATCGCTCTTTTTTATTTCAGATTTGCGAGAGGAATTCAAGTCGACTCCAGCTGACGCGGGAGTGTCAGTTGGGGAAACGGCCGTGTTGGGCTGCGAGCCTCCACTTGGACTGCCTAAGCCTCACGTCCTTTGGCTTAAAGAAGGACAAACGGTCAGTACTAAATAGAATTTTGGGAAACAAGTGATTGAAAGCCACTGCTAACATCGCGCAAATTTTAATTAGGCTAATCGAGCTATTCAAGAATGATTATGAGCGAATGTGTTACCTCTCCCGAATAAGAAAGTCTTGCGTTCATAACTGCAAACCCACACTATACTATTATATAGAGATTTGTCTCAGTTCTCACACTCCAGGTAGTACTACGAATATGTAAGCATTATCTAGAACTTTTAAATGTAAGAAGTAAGTATTGCAAACAAATCAATATAACTTTGAAAAATGGCTAGTAAATTGTTGTGATTTCGTTCAATCGCTTTAGAATGTGACGATGATTCCTCATATGTTCCCTTTCGAGTCGTATAGCTCCATTTATGTCTTCCTAGGTGACCGTTTCTCTTCCACCACTACAGAATACTAGAGTAGCTCTATCACCCTTGCTACCAATTGGGTAGTTCACATTGCAGCTGTTTCACTTGCTTTGACTCTCCTTTTGAATACGCACTGGAGATAAAAGCCAATGACTACTCCCCTGGAAAAAGCTAACCAAAGGATTTCTCCAATCTAAAACACGCAACCCTTAAAATATGCAGCAGGGCTAGAAACCACCCCTTCCGTCAGATGTTAGTTTGTCTCTATTTCACACCCATACATTTGCGCACATCGGTATCGATGCGGATCCTTTTTGGCGATTTTCCCAGCTGGGTTTGCACGCCGGATCAGCACTGAAGGTTGTAGAGCGCCTCTCGCGTATAGTGTCTGTGGCACCCCAGGGAGCCCTTCGAAACTTCAGAAAAAAAGACTGCCTAACAACATGGCGCCTTCCTGGTTTGCAGCTGCCTGATTTGGTTCAGTTAGGGCAAGCCGCTATACAACTTCCGTGGTAGCAGTGTGATGCATAGCTCCGAATTTTCCCAATAAAAGCTCCCCACGCCCTTATCATCCATACTGATCCTTCCGTCCCACAGTCTTCCACAAGAGCGTCCTAAGCAAAAATTAAGCGAGACTTTTCTTGTATCTACCCAGAGTGCCTTCTCTATGATAAAAAAAAAAAAACAGACAAATGAGGCTTTCTTACCCATTTGTCTGCTTTTTTCCCAAAAAAGGGCAATTTCTTCCCAAGGAGCCGTTTTTTTGGTCGACCGACAAGCTCTCTTTCCACGAAACACACTTGCCGTTGCCCAATATTATTATGTGAACCAGGAATCGAGCTCAGTTACTGGTAGGTGTCTGAGAACGTGTAGTTCCCTTTAGGAGAAAAACACAAAAGTGGATCGTATTTTGCGTAGCAGAGTGGATGGAAAATTGGTCTTAGCTGTACGTTTCTTCACAGCGCTGGCGTAGTTCTTTACTACATGGTTCCTCTAGACCTTTAATAGTAGCAGTGCAGTAACAGGGAAACTTTCAGTTTATTCCCCCGAGTCTCCTCTGTGGCTTTGGCGATGCTTTCGGTATTCATTTACCGCTAGCGTTCTTGATATACAGGTTTTGTATTGTTCCCGTGTTGTGTCTCTCAAAAGTAGTTTTTCACATCAAGGCTTTCTAGCGAATTTAAAGTTAATACTGCATTTACTGCAACCACCATATGTAAATACGTATATATCTATGTAATGCCAAAAAAAGAGGGGTTGCTTTAAATTTGGCAGGTTACTATAAAGAGCAAAACGAAAAACCGGATTTAACTATCAAGTAAGCCCGCTAAATCCAGCTCGACAAAAATGTGGATTGGCTAATATATACTGCTGTGTTCTTCTCGTATTTTGTCTATATTTGTTGAGCATTCATTAGGATTATCTTGCCGCCTTAATTACTCTTTTACCATCGAGTTGTGCCCCAAATCAGCTCTTCTATGTTTTGTTCCCATGTAAATACCATTTGATTTCATAATAATGCGGTTAATCCCAATTTTATTCATTTGGCTCAAACTGTAAGCTGTTCCCTACACACATACCGTTTCTAGTTCAAGCATATTCAGTGATATGAAATCATCTCTCAATTTTTTTATTCCCATTCTATTGTCTACTCAGGGAATGGGAAGAAAAGCGGCGACAGATGAAGATAATGAACATTGATAACGATAATCATGGTTAGCTGCCGGTGGTCCGAGGCACCATCTACCAAGTTAATACCGAATTGAATGTTAGGTTCTTTTGGTTTTTGTAATACTATGGGATCATAAAAAGCAAGTGTGCGAAATCAAATCTATGTAGAGGTATCGTTGCACTTATGAATACTTTACGTCCGGGTGCTGTGTCAACCTCACTAAGACTCTCAAGATGAATAACTAATGAGAGCTGTACATATATTTTGGGACGATCGTATAAGTGAACGCCTATCTAAAATTAAAGAGGCCTATTCATTTACTAGGTAAACGTTGGCTCAGGTCGAAGTCGTATCCGGTTAGCTGACAACTCAGGGAATCTCATCATCCAGGATGTCCGACCTTCGGACAGTGGCACCTATATCTGCAAAGCCGAAAACATCGTCGGAACTCGGGAGACTCCAGCGGCACGTCTGCGTGTGCAAAGTAAGTATTATGTAGGACATTAAGTAATCGACTGCACTCAGTTATGTATCCAATTATGTGTGTACAAACCTCTCATGCACCTATCATAATTTCAAAACTTAAAGATCTATTTTCGGCTCCTGCCTTACGAAATAGGGCGAATCTTAGGTACAATTTGCATTCAATAGGTCCGAAGATAGAATCACGTTTCTGATACATCCTTTGAGTTTTATATTTTTCCGTCATTTACAGAAAAATCTTATGTTGTAATGTGAGGTCTGCTTGTTATATATAGACGCATGCATTGTTCTCATTTTTATATAATTAACTTGTGTTTTTCGTTCGCCAGGCGCACCGTATTTTATCGTGCGACCTGAGGACACGACTGTTGTCGCTTACGACTCTGATATACGACTGGACTGTAGTGCGGGTGGCGAACCCATACCGATTGTTCGCTGGACAAAACGGCGACAACAGCAGCTGATCGAACAACATACATCACAACATAGGAATAGAAATGACGGTGTAGACGATAGGCTTGTCCTGAGCGAACGCTTAAAGATTCTCGATAATCAGATGACTTCGTCTACCAGTGACAATAAAACTACGTCGTCATTGGAAATATTTAACGTCATCCCTGAGGATGAAGGTGACTATGTTTGCGTGGCAGAAAACGACGCAGACAAAATTACCGCCACAGCTCGCGTCACTGTCCATGGTACGTGCAGGCGTCGCTCTTACAAATTAGCTGGCAATGGAGTAGGTTTCTCGAAATTAATTTTCCGAAAATTAATTTTCCGACACATGAAATTTAAATGTAATCTTGTACATATGCTAGACCAGTTTGAAGCATTTGCTACCCTTCTTGGAAAGAAATGCTATTTATGACTAACAAAACGGATATTTTTTGATTATGGTAACAATCATAATAACAATCAAAATAATAATAATAGCTATCACAATCATAACAATAACAAAGCAATCATATATGTAATAATCATTGAAAACACTTTACACATTTGTATATATATAATAATAGCACATATTTATATTGCAGCTCGACCCGTATTTTTAGTGCGTCCTCATGACGCAAAGGTCAACGTCAACGGGGTAGCCAACTTTGCCTGCATGGCAACGGGAAGCCCTCGACCGAATATCTATTGGACTCGAGAGGGTCATCAGGCAAACCTGATGTTTCCCAATAATACGTACGGTCGCATTCGAGTAGATCATCTTGGTGGCTTCAGCGTTGCGGACGTAAACAAAGATGATGAGGGATTCTATGTGTGTTCGGCGCTCTCGGCTATCGGTTAGTGGACATTCTACACCGTTAGAGCTCATATATATATATATATATATATATATATATATGATGATGATTAGGATTTGCAAGTTTTTCTGGGTTTAAAAGGGACGTAATTGAGTTTTTTGCTACATAGTGGAAATTTCCACTAAAAAAGTGCACGTTTTCAGTGGAAATTACAAAGGTTTCTTACACAACGAATCTTACAAAGGCCGACACACAGCTGTCGTTACCTGAAATGGCATATACACGTCAGTTTTCTGCTGAAAGTCAGTTCTGTAAATAGCATTCACCGCTTGCTTAAGCATGTGTATATATATACTAGTTAAAAGCTAGAATCAAGAGTACGTAAATGCACTGGAAGCTAAAAAAATCCCTCTTGCTGCTTTTTTTAAATATTTTTTGTACTATTAGTGCATTACTATTATCTTTACCTTCAAGAAATACCTAAAAAGTAAAACTGCTTAGGTTTTAGTTTGACTTTATATGCATTGAATCGAGGCAAAGAAAACTGTGTAAAAATGTATCTCTGATAGACCGCTTCTCACCCCAGAGATGCCAAGTCAGAAGTTATCTCAAATGAACAAAATTAATGTTTACTTTGAACTTGTTGGTGCAAATAGTATCACCGTAAGTTTCCTCCTTCCCGTCTCCTCAATTGAAAATCTATTTTACGTTTTTTTAGTTACCGCAATAACTCGAAGTGCAACACGTAGCCAATCAATTTTCAAATATTATAATTACCTTAAAGAAACAATTGCGGCATATATTAACTTATATATTTAGGTCATCGATGCCTTAGATAGCTAGTTCGCAAAGCCGCTGAGGTTGTACTGACAAATTTTTACCTGAGATGTTTCTGACGAATTAGTTTTTTTATGAATAAGGTAACCCCAAAATAAATATTATAATATCTTTAATTCAGTATATACAATAATATATTACCTGCGCTTTGCTGAAACTACAACATCACTGTAGTGTTGGTCGAGGAGGTATTAGATGTTCATTTCTTGAAGTCATTAATCACACATAATACTACTTGTTTTCTTTATGGTTTTTTGTATTGTTTGTCGAAACAAACTGTTCTTCATCTAGGCTCAATTATGACAAAAGCTCATCTTGAAGTGACTGGCTTGGGGGATCTTCCGCCCCCTCTGATTGAGCTTGGCCCTGTAAACCAAACTATCCCCGAAGGCCAGCCAGCTACACTGCCCTGCGAAACGTCTGGTGTGCCCCGACCAGAGGTTCAGTGGTTCTTCAATAATAAAGATTCAGTCGATGAAAATGATGACGAAAGGTTTACCATAGACTCGCAGGGAACGCTTACTATTCAAGGTACAGGTTTAGCGATGATCGTACGCTTTTGTTTTGTTTTTCTAAAAAAAGGATAAAAAATATAAGGTCCAAATATACGAAACAATCGGTTTGTTTGACCTATCATTGAAAGGTAATATGAAACCTTACTAACTTGATGCTTATGTCCCTTGCGCTCGTTGGTGTCTTCCTGAAGATCTTCACTTTGGCGACAGTGGAGTTTACACTTGTGTTGCGTCCAGTGATAGCGGAGAAACGAGGCAGGCAGCTTCCCTCACTGTCGCTTGTGAGCATTTTCCTTTTTACATCGTTTACATGTTGCTTAGCATATCTTTATTAACCAATAAAAATATAATATAATGCTACCACTGTAAATTCGTGGTGTTATTTATGGTGTTCATAATAGTACTATTACGACTAACAATTATCATTCTTTGTAACACTTTGTCCATAAATGGCTTCTTCTGTTTAAATAAGCTAAAAACCTTCCATTCACGTCAATGGGCTTTGGTGCACGTTGCGTCCACATGCAATATGACAGCTGTGCAGCAAAATTCCCTATAATCGTTATCATGACTGGTCAATTATATTTAAAGACCCAAGTAGGCATTTACCTAAGCAGAACGCTATGAGGATTGCACAGCTACCATGATTTCTTACCGAATATTTACCTCTTTATTATAACACTACGTATGGGGTGTGATATTTGCAGCCGTCCACGACCCGAACGTGGCATTTTCCCGGGCGCCATCATCGGCTGTGCTTCCAGCTGCGCCCTCGCGGCCTCGAGTTATGAACATCAGCGACACGTCCGTCACACTTGCTTGGGATCGACCTGGACAGGAAACAGATGTCACTGTGGACGCCATGAGTGCAATGGGTGGTAGCCTTCATCGTGTGAAGGCTTACACCATCGAATATTTTAGCGCAGATCTTCAGTCTGGCTGGGTGACTGTAGCCAATCGCGTCGGACCAACTGAATACTACACCGTTACCAGTCTCAAGCCTGACACACGATACATATTTCTTGTACGGGCAGAGAACGCGTTAGGAACTGGTAGGCCCTCGGAATCATCTAAAGTAATCAGAACGCTAAGCAGTCGTATTGCGGGTGCTCCAGATCATTATCTCTCAAGGGCAAGAGCACAACTGAGCATAACAGAGGTAAAATTGCACCCATAATCACTAGTAGGGTTTACGCTTGCTCAGTAGAAGTATGTTTGCTCGGAATAAAAGTCTGTATCGAATGTGATGGGTTTTAGGAACTGTTTTGCAAATCAATTTAAACTAATGTATGTGAATAAAAAGAGAATGTTTATTAAACAAACGCATATTTATCAAATATAGAGGCTCCAGCATTAATGCATTCGACAATATTCTTAGTGATACATTCAAAATAAAAGCCTCGACGATCTAACAAAGTATAAGATTTTTAGTAGAATGTCTCAGACCATCTTTTGCTCGCACAATTGCGAGATTTGTCATTCACAATTTGGACCATTAAATGTAACCAGTGACTTTAAGATTACATGCCGGCAAAATATGGCCAGGGTGTTCTTGTGAAGAGTATTGTGTTGGGAGAATCCGAATAGCCCTCCTCGCATGTACTTCCTCATCTGATTCTTTCCTTAGCCGATATGGTTAGTTAAATCCTATCATTCCACTGAACTATTGGGTTTTCTAGAGTGGGTTCCTGACGTTTTATTTTCATATTTATTGTACGGCTCGACCGCGTTGACAACCGTATAACTCCACTTTCGCTGTCTTTGCTGCATAATTAAATAGCTTCGCACAAACTTTCCCATCTCCAAAATTTCAGGATGCTGAAAGTTGCAGTGACATTGAGAACCAATCCAGCCACCCTTTTGCTGCTTTGATTTAGCAAGCATCACATTGTACGGCCATCTCACCGTTCTGTAACAAATCAAAGCTCGATTAACTTTGACACGAATTATTATTAGCCAATAATTTATAGGGTATTTATTGAACAAACAGTCTCTCTTAAATTCATCTAGGTGACTCTGCGGAGCGTGACAGCGCTTAACTCAACTTCGCTAAATCTCGAGTGGACGATGGCGGGAGACCGGGATTTTGTTGAGGGCTTCTATATTCGCTTTAGGGATATGGCAGACAACAGCAACAAGTACAACATGATGACTGCTTGGGGAAGTAAAGTTACCCGCTACGTGCTCAAGGACCTCAAGAAGTTCACTAAATATGAACTGTTTCTCGTGCCCTTCTATAGAAGTGTCGAGGGTCCGCCGAGTAATACGCAGGCTGCATCGACCTTCGAAGATGGTCAGTGTTTTTCTCAAATTTTGGTAATCGGTTCATTAATATAAACACCATTTGCAAAAACCTATGTATCATTATCTGCACATTGATTTCTTTTTGAAGCTACTGTAATGGGTGCACTTCAGATCTTCGCAGTTGCAAATTTCTAAATGTTGTATGAGACTTTTGCATTGCTTAGGTACAAAACATTAGCAAAGTATATAATAGGGGTTGCCTAACTCTAAAAATAGTTGTGAAGTACTTAAGATCACTTCTAACACATGGGTTTTGATTTTTAAATCATGAAATCACAATATTTTAATTTTTATGCCTTTTTATGGTGACCATACTTTATCAACTCCAACAGTGCCGTCTGCACCGGTAAGAGAGGTCTCCGTAAATGTGGTTAACGCGACGAGCGTCTGGGTGCAATGGAGACCCCCACCTCCGCAACATCATAACGGAATTCTGCTTGGCTATAAACTTCTTCTATTGGGGGCCATTGAGACGATCAACCGGGATGTGCTGACAAATGCAACCAATTACGTATTCACCAATCTCATCGATGGCATGTTATACAAACTTCAGGTTTGTTAGATATCATTATTTATACCACCTTTTTATTTATATCTATTCACCATTCTTGATATTTGACTACCTAAAGCCTCAAAATATAAAGAAGTCATCCTTATTTTGAAACCTATGGTTACATACGGATACAAAATTAGCCGAGCAGGCTAATTTCCTATCCACTGCCCCCAAATTTTTCTTATTCGTATGTCTTTCTTTATGTTTTGAATGCTATGTAAAACTATGTATTTCTTTTAATTGCTGTTTGTAAATATATAGGTGATGCCGTTCACTGCCAAGGGCGATGGCCCCCCAAGTCATTTCGTCGTCTTTTCGACTGATGAACGTTCTCAACAGCTAGTTAGCGTTGACGGAAGACTTTTGCTTCATAACCAGTCTTTGGTAATCTTGATCAGCTGTATTTTCGCCTTCTTTGTCATAACAATATGCATCCTGCTTTACCTCTGTAGGAAGCGGCACGCGCTCAAAACAACTGTGTCAGCACTGCCGCCAGTTGTAACGAAAGGCGGCGATATCAAGTAAGGATAAAACTGGATTTATGCTAACAATTACTTGAGAGAAGTACCGAGAAAGATATGTTTTTATGAGGAAAAATTTTAAACGGTCAAGGACTACGAATAAAGCGTATTTTCCTCGAAACCGCAAACTGGCGGTCTGTAGATTTTGTCTCGAACTGAGATACCACTTTACGACCGCCGTTTTAGTAGCATGATGTCAAGGTTTCTTGACGTCGTTCTTGGAAGTTGCGTGCAACATCTGGTATCCTGGATAAGCCGAACTGTACGCAATCTCTTCTCCAGTAGAAGCCATCGTTGATGTATTACCCATTTTTAACATAACTGGCATATCGTGGGTAAGCTGGAATTAAGGTTGTAACGATACCATAACTCATACTGATATATTTCTCCAAGTAGCAAAGCGGCATATTTTTGCACGTCCTTCATGATTGCAGACATACTGCAAAACATCTATATATATTTGCTCAATAAACCTTTCGCAACGCCGGTATTTTACTTTTGCTTAATCAGCGGCTTATATATGAATCAATATTATGGTTAGCGAAATAGGTAACGTCGCAGTATCGCAACACTAATTGCTTCTTTGGGTTTTCTCCTGTGCCGGTGTCTATATGTCTATCTGCTCGCCCGTATGCTTGGACTGCTTTGAAATTAGTAACTGCTTCACCGCCTCACTAACCCATCCGGTGGTTTCCCTGGATACTTGGGCACCGATGAATGGCTGCTATAGCGATCGCAACAAGGGCCCTTCTGCAACAACCACGACAGTCTACGAGAATAAACTCAGTGCTCTTGAAGGCATCAGCTTCTGCGCGTTAGTAGCGTCCGTTTGCCAATATTTTTTGAAATTCAACAGATTTTCACGTAACCTATTATGTTGGAGGTACTTCAACTTTGTAGAACACAGTATGTGTCAAAACTAATTATAGCGTCGATGATTTAAATTCAGCGAGTTACGCAAAGCGGACGATCCCTTGCTTCTGCTACAGTATATCTCTCTGCTACATTTTAACTAGTCATGAAGCACGCTTAGAATCTGCAGCGTCGTTGTAAAGCTGATAAGGTTTAATGATACTGACTATTTTCTTGCCTAGCCGTCTAGAATGCTTCATTAATCAGTCACATTAAATATTGATAAAATTAGTAATAGTGAAATCAAACATATCGATCGATATTCAGGGTATTCGGGGTCGTAGAATTGAGTATTGCCGAAACGCTGAATACATTGCTGGACTAAATTATTATTATTATTATTATTATTATTATTATTATTATTATTATTATTATTATTATTATTAGACCTTTTATACATACGTATAGTCAATTTTTGGAAATCAGTCAAAATCGATATATTAACAAGATACCAAAAGAAACACCTACACATACCTGTACGAAGCACGCAAGGTGACGGGTTTCGAAATCGCTAATTTTTAAGAGCTTATTTTGGTCCCTATGATATACGAGGTCCAAACTATAGCAGTCAGCAATTGGTATAAGATTTAGGGGAGCTGTTTGCCTTTACTTATTTTTATTTGCCTACCACAGTTAAATAAGTACTTCGCAAGCACGCCAAGTGTCTAGCACGCTTAAGACTTAACAAATCTTAGCTCATGTTTTACTTACCCTTTAAACGTTTGAGACGTAATAAAACACGAGGTTATTTGTTTAACCTCGTATTAATATATTAGCGTTCTGATTTATGGGCTTAACAAGCCCTCCTTTCCGAAGGATCAACAGCGCTTAAGAGTCTTTAATTTTGACTAACCAGCCTTATGTTCAGGTTTGTCGTACCAGTGCAACATTGCTTATCTAAGACATTAATAAGGTAAGTGTGTCTATTCTGAGACTATACAGTTTGAGTGGAGTTTTCCCGCATTGTTAATGTTCCATTCATTGCAGAACCCCATTAAGGATTGACTCAGAGGACGACCCTCTTATTCAATGGCTCACTTATACTTTAACGGGTCTTCGGCACGCAATCCAAGTAAGGCGACCATCTCGTTATCATAAATCTACTCGCCAACTAGGACCATTGCCGATTTCAAGCTATACGCTGTACGGCTCCATGTTGGAATCATATGAAATAGCAGATCCGAGGGGGCGTACGCATACACAAAAAAGTGCAACGACTAATATGTTTGCAGCATGAATGCTCAGTTTTCTCTTTCAGAACAAAAGATATATGTGCAGCTTTGAGAGAAAAATTGACAGTGCCTATTTGTTATTTTCAGTGAGTACGCGTTGCCAAATATAAAAGAAAGTGAATACGCCGAAGTGGAGCAAAATTTAAACACGTTCGGCAAACGTTATAGCCTTCAGCATGATCATACGCCTGAGCCGTATGCATCTACTGCGCTAATTCATGGCCCATTTGACGGTCTAGGAGCAGCCACGGCGACAACAAGGGATGGAAGTAACGCCACGATTTCGCTCAAGTCCCTTGCCTCCAAAGACTCTGGAACGACACGTACTCAAACTCTGTACTCAAACAATGGTGTAGGTGGCTGCAACAATGTGGCAATTGCCCTATCAGGAAGCCACGCTCATGAGTTGGAAAGTTTGTTACAGGCTGCGGTGCAAGCGAATAGTGGCGGCACAAGTGTGCACAGTAGCTCCGGAGACTCCGGCAGCTCCGGTCGCCGGTCGGGTCTTAGCGGTGGCTCACAGCGTACTGAATGCAGCAGTTGTAACGACGCAAGTCATGGAGGTTGTTGCTCAGACGATTGTCTATCTGAACCAATCTACAATACGGTGCCAGAAGAAACCCTATGCCACGAAGCATTCGGGACAGGCCTAGCAGTTAAGACGAATATTGAGCCTAGGGATCTTGTAATTGGCAGTATGGCTGGCGGCGCCAGGAACTACAACAGCCAAGGAGGACATCCTCGCGATGAAAAGAGACTAATCAAACTGAAGAACGACGCTAATAACTTCAATTCCCTTCAGCACATGGACGATAGTATCACACTACCATCATTTACGAAACCTTCATTATTTTCACCGAACATGCCGGCGGCCAGCCGAAGAGGCATTGCAGCCACGCGAGCCCAGTTATAGATGAAGATCAGATCAGAAATAAAAAATTTATATAGGTCTATTTGGTCGGGAATCTGTGTGATTTTCGACTAACGACGACCACAAGGCGGTAGTTGAGCAGCTTGGTGAGCAGTTAAACCACTATCTAACTGCTTAAGTGAGTAGTTAAATGGTGGTTCAGTGACGCCAGACACGACCTTCAGACCACATATCATGAAGAGCAGAGGCTATTAACGCAGAAAAATAACAGAATGGTAGCAATAACAGAAAACGATGGTGATGTTAAACGACGATGATAAGTAAACGATATTTGCTATTATAAATGCACATGATGATACACTCGTATTAATAATAGAAAGTTGTAGGGCGAGGTTGATGCATTTACATACAAACATTGGCGTCGAGTTCAGTCTATGGAAGGGTCATGAGCAAAATACCTGGAAAAGAGAGAATTCACTCTTACCGTTAGAGCGGGTGGAAGCAGTCTTTTCATTCTCTTCAACAGTCGTAAGGGTAACTGACCTTTTGAGCCAGATTAGCAACATAAAACTGGAGAAGGTGAGGACATTGTCAATAGCTGTGATGGGTCAACTGTGGCAATGGTAGGGGTAACGACAACAATATTATTCAATGCAACTGCGCAACCTCACGTGCAGATGCCCGTGCATATCAGTACGTTACATGAAAAAGCTATGGCTACTCAAGAGCCACACGATAGTTCCAATTGAATTAAGGATTAGTGGAGGTTAGGACAGTGAGAAGAACAATCTGATCACTTAGTCTTTCTTATGATCCTACTGGATGACGTATGAACTTCGATAAACTTTGACGAAAAACCATTGTGATAGCTCGATCAGTCAGACCAGAACAGTCAGATAACGAAATGCGATAGGGGAAAGAAAAAATCGCTTTGCTACTGGAAAACCGAGACTCTGTCATTCATTCAATAGAAGATGGGATGACGCTATATCAAGTTGGTGCCTAGTCAGAAGTGAAGAAGCGACGAAAATGTTAGAATACTAGATCCACATATATATATCTATATAAGCTGATAAGACAAAAAGAGCGGTTATGGAGACGCGGAGCTAATATATTTTAAGAGCCCTCGTTTTCTAACCACATTTACAGATAACTCGTAAACTAAAATAAACTCGTAGAATAAGATTCGTATGAGGTAAGGTCCTACGATGAATAAGACATACTAGATTTTTTTTGTAGAATTAATACACAAACCTTTCTTAAATAAACAAAGACATCTTTAAAATTAACAAATGGTATGAAAGCGAGAGATTGATCTAATATGAAAAGACCTGTAGAAAAACAACACTGCCAATGTCCATGGTGAAAAAATCATTCATTTCCTACATTTTACATTAATCTGCTACAAATTATTACAAATTGATAAAATCAGATTTTTTTAAGATTTTCCTGCACTTTTATAACAATCACTACTTTTCGATTTTCTTCAAATTAAAGTACCCTAAATCAAATAGTTCTCTTGTTGTGCGTACCTGATCCGAGAAGCCAAAGGGACACTCGCAAATTGAGCCCAATAGAAAGGAGAGCAAAACATACGAGGTGGCGTCAATATAGAAATCATCAACTAAAAAACGGAACACACAAACTATGATACATTGTACATATTGCTCTGTAATGAGTCAGCAGAACAAAGATAGAGTCAATCACAGTAAAAATAACATAGAAAGATAACACAGAAAATAATCTTTTCGCTCAGCAGTAAAAAAAGCAGATGAAACTCGGCTGTATAATACCGTTTGTGCTATAAGCCTACATCCAAGCTAGTCAAAGCAGCTTCAAGGCCCTTAGAAAATAGGCGGTTGCTGTTCTGCATTAATGATTATTGCAGTGTCCTTGTCAAGCACACGGAATATACTCCGGGATTTTTATAATTTGAACTGGTGAGATTGAGGTGAAAATTATGATATAAAGCTATTAATTTCCCTCCCGTTTGTCAATTTGCAAGCAAATGTTTGTTCCATGCCATATAATAGCAATCTATAGTGTGACGCCACAGCATTCCAAATGTACTTAAAAAGATGACGCTAGAAATTTTATGATCTTATAATGCAAAAGGCTAGTGAAATTCTGAGTTGTATCTATGCTTTTCATACTTCAAAGAGTATTTGAGATAAACATTACAAGTGTTATATTTCTGGGAACACAGATGTACAATACAATACCGTACAGAAATTACAACACCCAAACAGAGGAGTGAAGACATACATCTCTGACATTTGGACGCATCGTAGCCTGTGTCCGTATTAACTGTTTGTGAACCATTGCAAAATAATTTCCATATATACACAATGCACAGACACACACATTAGGCATAGACAGATATGAGATGATCCCATAATAGAAATAATCATAATGATGGCGATGAAGATAAAAAACGAAGTAATTATTTTTAATATATTGGTTGAAAAACGAATCATAGTGCTAGGTTAGTGATTAAATGCGATTCTATGACAATAATTATGATAGTAAGAAAGCTGACGATGACGCTAATGATCAGGATCCATTAGAATGCTCTTACACGTGAAATACCGGACACAAGAGATAATAAAAGTATGATGAGAGTTGTGTGTTGACACAATAAAGAAACGTGTGTGTATGTCGCATTACAAATACATATTCGTAGTGCTATCATTATCAATTGTGGTAGCATTACGTATGGTCTAAATACGTCGGTAATTGTTTTTAGTCACTAATGTGTTTCTGAGTACAATACCTGACGAATGTAAGGGTAACAGCTGCTTATCTGTAATACGCGGTTCATAAAATAACAAAGAGGGTTACTACACATTTTATGATGGCTGTTCTCTGGTTAGCTGCAAAGCCCTTTATAAAAAGGGTCAAATCCTCAAGTAAAACTTTCAGTTATATATCTATAAATGTATGTACACCAATACACGTGATGTTGACGAGTCAATCAATTGGTATAATGAATCAGTAGTCAGTGAATTGCTATGGTAATAAAGATACGTCACACAGACAGCTACCTTCTTTAAAATCAACACTGAATAATAGACGAGAACTGTTTGTAGTTAGTAAAAAATAATACCAATCGGATTGCCTATACCGTCAACACTAGCAGCCTGTGATATTACGAGTATAGTCGTGCGGGAGAGATAGAAGAAGAGCGCAGATGGAGTGTAAGGATACACACAATTATAGCATCAATAAGAATAACAATGCTATTACAAAACACAACAGAACCGTGAATAACCATACTACAATTGTAATGACAACTCTGCTAATTGGAGTATTATAACTATTCATACGAAATGTCGCAAATAACTAGTAGACAAATTTAACCTTTGCTCAGCTTCTATATTTCTGCTATTGGTTTATACATTATCGTAACGTTTGACCTTCAAGGTTTGTTAATAAAGCCGTATAAGCATTCATGCGGGCTTTCACGCTGCGTTAGCGCGTCTGCCAATGAGTGAAACTATGAAATGCGTGTATTTAATTTGTTGTTTAGATATATTTGTTTTCTTCACAGGTAGATAAAAAGACAAATAAAATAAAGAGGAAGCGCTGAGAACGAACAATATAAAACGACATCAATAAATATTGACTGATGATTCGAGAAGCAGCAGTCACACACAGAGAGACACACACTACATTACAATTTGAAGACTGCAAAAGAGAGGAAGAAAATAATAATGCTAAAAAATGATTAACCTAGATGGCGCAATGAGATAATGTGTATTACTCATGAAACAGCGAAAAAATGATTATGAAATTGTTTTGTTGATTGCGTTCTAAATATTATGTAAATAAAGGATTTTGTAATGGACTTCGCGTTTAGTTCAGTCATAGTTTTAAGTGACAAATAGCATTCCATCGATTTTTTAGTCTTTGCTTTTGACACCGTTACCACTTATAAGTTTTTAAGGAGAGTAAGAAATACATGGGTATTCAATTGAATTAAGATCTTTGTTTGATTCAATGATTGAGGCTGATTGATCCAAGATCGAGCGGAACCTTATAAGAAGAAAATCCGATGACTCCTGTTTTTTGTAAGTAAAATTCGAAGCTCTCACTTCTAGGATAGTTCATTTAGAAGAAATGTTAAAGAAGAAACATCTTGGAATACTGGAAAGGGTGCTCCTTGGTCAGTGAATAAAAACCCTAAGAATGCTCTCTAGATAATAAGCTAAAATCTTTGAAAGCCCTTCCTTTCTTAAGGACGAAACTGCTAAGAGCATTAATTCAGAAACCTAGGGGACACTTTAAAGAGGAGAAAAATAAAGTTTTAAAGTTGGAGAAAGCTAGCTGTGTAAAAATAAAAGTGCAATGTCGGCTCTACAGACTTCGAGGACTTCTCAAACTCGTCTAGTTAATATGGTAAGCGCTAATTAGACAAAAACCAGTATATGGATTAAACGGTTGTTAGAAAGAATTATATTATTCAAAAACGCAAAATCAATCCAAGATACATTCAAAAATAATGCAGTTGGTTTTTCCTGTTCTACGCATCCCTTCACCATGACCGCGTGAGTAGGTAAATTTGGGACATAGGTAGTGATTATATGAGCGCAGATTCTCCGCGGGCTGAATATCATGGTTGTGCCTTAATGTAGTGTTTGCCGTTAAAGTCTGTTGGCTGTCGTGTGGTCGAGAACGAAGCTACGAGCTATGTCTATATTTTTTTAAAGCTGACCATCAGCCAACATTTAACGTCCACGGTAGCAGTCTTTGCATTACT
>MNPL01010312.1:33550-84299 GCA_002081605.1 Tropilaelaps mercedesae
TCTAGAAATGTGCAGCTAAATGTGCATCACGCAGGGTCTTATTAGCTATGACATGTGTTACTACAAGGGGTTGCCTAGGCTTGCCTTTAATGCAAACGCAACAACTGCAGATTGGACGTATGGCGTTAGTAAATATAGAGAAGATGACAACTGCTTGATTAGGTAACTTTTGCTGAAATGCGAAAAAGGGCAGCAGCTGAGGCATAGAAACAATCGATGGAAAGCCGTGTACCAGATGAGAATTTACTAGGTAGGCCAAGCCCAAAACCTATCTGCTTGTTATTGGCTAGCATAGGTATGCCTTAATATCTAGTGTCGAGTGCGTATGGCTGTCGAAACACGAATAAAGAACTGGCTCAAATCTAGGCTTACCTGAAATTATTATTTTGGCCGTATTAATATAATGCTACGGGGAAAAGTAACGCAAAGTATGTATATAGATGTCTGTGTATCTCCTGTTTGCCTTAACGTGAACGGACCGCCCTCTCAGGTGAAATAGATAGCTCGCAATGAATGGTGACAAGCCATGAGTTGGGCCAATGCAAGCATTGGGCCAACTCCTGGCTGGTGCCTTATACCGTCCCTTGTTACATGCCTCTCTGGAACAAGCGTACATCCTATGTATTTCGTATGTCAACTCGAATAAGCAAACAACGACTATGCCAAACAAACCTCAAGTAAGGGGAAGGGATCTATCTGGTTCAAGTTCATTATATGCATAGACTTATATACACAGTTAAAATGGTGAGCTGGCGTTGGGCATAAGCATTGTCTAAGTAGATGGTGCCAATTAAGGGCGCTTGCTGTTTCGCCTTCTGTTACTGCTTCCTAGTTGCTACCGAAAGGTGTGGAGAGTCAACAGTTCGTTAGCTATTCGTGTGCTCGTGTGGATCCCCGAGCAGCGAATGCGGAGAAAGGCCAACGCAACGAGCGTTTCATTTAGGGCAGAATTCATAATGAAAATTGGACACCTGTTATAGAGCCGTAAATGAGTGTACATTTTTATTTACGCACATATTATGGAAAGGCTAGGAATTACATTCGCAGGTTGCGACTATAAAGCACTTTTAAACTCAAATTATTTTACTCGGATCATGAATGCTTTGCTCTTGCTCTCTATTGTATGTCCTTTTGGTTTTTCAAGAGGAAACGTTAGCAAAATGCTGTTAATTTATGCCATTAAAGTCAACCGTGGGTTCTGATATATTCTTCGTTTGTCCAGTATGTTTGCTATACAGCTAAAATAACTATATATTTACATGCTACCGCATTGAATAATGTGTAACGTTCGTTCAACCCTACGTCCATTTCCTCAATTCGTCAACTTTCGTCAACAACAAGATATCATGATTTAGATTGTTTTTGCCTGCTGCTAATTTTCATCTTGTCAATTTCTGATCATCCTGCTAGCCGCAACCTTAGGGTCAAGTATTCCAACTAGTCTGCATAGCCAGCGAAGTTCTTAACATAAGTTCACGTAATTTGCCCGAACAATTACGCTCATATCACGGGCCCTCTCTTGTATCTCCACGAGGTATGATGGACCAAGCATCCGGTTCTCGGTTCATCGCTTAGGGCGGTCTAGGAGCGTGCTATGTCTCCGCATGTATTTTGTCTACGCTGTTAAATGTATGATTCATGTCTGCATGCGAAACTGTCTACTTCTTCTGTACATGTTCCTATAGTAATGGTCCCTCCGTTTCAGGCCTATCTCTTGTTGATTGCATCTCAGTTCTCTGTTGTCTGGCGTGGATCAGACGAGTGGCCTCGTAACAAGCAACGCATTAGCCCGCTTGGTCTCAAGGGGCGGTTCCAGGCGATATGTCTCTGTGGCCATATGTCTGACACTACGGGGGTGCATTCGTTCTCCCTTTTGGTCTCGACTGTTCAGCCAATCAGCTCCTATTCGCCTCGGCCCTTAACAAGGTTTGCATTGTTGAATAAAACACACCAGCAGCAGCATTCAACAGTCAATGATTCCTTGAAACGCGCAACCTCCTTACGTTCGCGCTACATTCCTCCACAGGGTCTCCGAGCATTTTCAAATGTTCATCGTATACCTCAGAAGTAAGCACGCAGCATATGCAACAGATGCAAAGATAAGAAGGAAAATTGTCATGAATTGGTTTACGTCTTCTGAAGTGCCGAGTTCGAAGAGTAAACTGAAGGAGAGGCAGGATAGGTGGACCATGAGAACAGAGAGCCGAACCGGTAATCATATAAACGAGAGATCAAAACACTCATGTTAATCCGAGCATTGCAGATTACCAGATGCGGTTCCTTTAAGGCAAGATATACGATGCTGAGTACAGGCGAAAAGTGTAGTCGATGAATAACAGATACACTTGAAGAATCACGTTGTAGAATCAGCTAAATTGGGGTTATTTTGAGCGATTTTTTGGTTAGTGCGAGAAAAAGGGCGTCTGCTTGTAGAGCAGTGGACAACTAGGCAGAAGAACTGACTGAGCGACTATAAAGTCCTGCAACATCAAGTGAAGAAGAGGAGAGATCAGTTTGCCACCCACGCACAGAAAGGTAATGATAGATGCACAGAAAAAATTGGATCGACTTGATAATTTGCTCAAATTATAAAAACCACTGATCATGGTAAACTAACTATACTCACGACAATATTTTAAAAATAGCTTTACGCTTCAACAACATTTGAAGAACATTTGACCTATTTTAACATAACACTGGTTTCAGACATGGCTCTGGGCAGTTCAATCTTAGGCTGTACTCACGTAAATATTTGTTGACGTCAACCATTAGGGACCTATTCGGTCGATTAAGATGAACAAAGTCAGCATACACTCTTTCAGTCTGCACCCACGAAGAAACGCTTAGCTACAACTCTGTAGAGAGATCGGAAAAGAAATATGTGAGTAGAAAAAATATTTCGAGGGTTTTGAGCTGTTTGGCGCCTAATTTCATTACGGTTGCTCCTCACTCTAAGCCATATCATTCTTCTCTTGCCGATACCTTTACGTCGTTCAAAATAAAGAGCACCGGGAAATTTCAATCTTTTCTTCGCTTCATTGACATTTTCATTTCTCTCTTATAAACAAATATAAATCAGTAAATTCAATCATAATCTCTTGAATTCGTTTTCTTAATATAGAGCCAGAGCAGCAAAACGGGTAGAATTTGTCCACAAAACACAGGTGTTTTCGATTTTGTTTACGGAAATCGACCTAACTGTGAGAAATTATTCCACTTCATATATTGCCAATTTCTGGCTGACCTTATATAAGTTGGTCGCAATAATTGTTATAAATTATACATTTTACTGTTTTATGGGATATTTGATCTTAAGCTTAGCAGTTTGCACGTATGTCAGTCCCTACAATGGTTCATGCGTGTGCCGTTGTGAAACAGCATACTGCAGCTTGACCTCAAGATATCTGTTGTGTGTTTAAGATGTTACATTTAGTTGTGCAGTTGCACAGAAATAGAGGTACACTCAGTCCATTCTTCTTCCTAATTTGTGAGCACGACACGGCTTGGGTGCCGTGCCCCGAGTTCCAACAAAACACTACTGTAGGCAGTTACCACGCGTAACAAAACATTTAAAATCAGTGGTTTAAGTGTTAACATGAATCTGAGACCAAAACATGGAACGTTCTAATGACATACCACAAAATGTTTTTATTAAAAAATTAATAACATTTTAAGTCCCATCAGTGTGCCATGTAGTTACTTATGCTACAAAACATAGCTATGCGTCTCATTCAAACATCTATGCGCCAGTAACACAACAGTCCACACTTTGAGCCAGTTGAGCTTCCGCTGCATTTGTTGTAGATAAGCTATGGCCTCTTGTCCGGTAAAAGCTTAATGGTGCACATGTGACAAGGTACACCTTTTTTGACTATTTAACACATTGAGTTTTTATGAAAGTCAGGTGAGAAATGAATTCGCTCGTTCATAACGATATGAATGCTGAATTGAATGTTATGCATTAGTATACGTGCGTTGTCTTTAAGGTTAGTAAATTCTCTCGTAGCTTATATAGTAGTATGGGAAAACTTCATGGATCGCACTGCAATAGGTGAGCGGCTAACAGCAAACCGAGACATTACTTTAAATACTTTCTCTATATGTCTTTCTCAAAAAATCGAAATTGGTTTTTATCTACTGGTTATCACACATGGCGGTACTGTGGAAGGCCAAGTCAGATCGTCTAATAAAATGGCTCGCCACATCTTAAACTTGACTGACCTCCAATTTGCACCGCAGCAGCCAAATTGTTGCAAAACCAATTGTGTTTAGACATTGCTCCTAACATTGTTTTTGAGATAAATTGAAAATGACTAGTTTGTGGTTATCTATATTTTATTTTTAAAGCTGACCATCAGCCAACATTTAGCGTCCACGGTAGCAGTTTTTGCATTACTTCGTAAGACGGATTCCATATAAATGTAAATGTGCTCCGGCGGGGATCGAACCCGTGCACCTATGTGTCTCCTCCAATCGCAAGGCACATAAACGAATGCACCAAGCCACCGAGCTCGACAGTTTGTGGTTACCTGCCGCCTCAGCATCAAAGTTGTAGTGCAGACGTTCTCATCGTTTTTGCTACTTGAATCTGAAATGATTGTACCGCCCTTACTTTGTGAGGATCCTGATTCAACAATGTTACCCCCACGGGGCGCCGCTCACGGTTTGCGGGCCGCCAAGGGAAAGTCAGTGGGGCAACCATCACATAGGAGCAAACTGGCGGTGAAGAGGGCTCGTGCCTATCGAAACATGCTCGAATGGAAAGCTACAGGACGACTAAGGCCATACGATCGTAGTGTTCGCCCAGCCTGGAACTGGGATTCTTCCTGCAAGACAGCATTAGCTGGGAGTACGATTTTTTTATATTTCTCACAGTGCTTAAAATTCTAAAGGGATTTTTCATCAGTTGTTTAAATTTTTGGGTATAGCATGGATCTAGCTGCATTGAAGCCAGAATACAGCAGCTGGTGCAAATTTTAGATACGGCAAAAAATATAGCCAGTTTTTTTTTCATTCTACAAAATGTTGCCAATCGCCAATATACGCTATTTTTATTGACCGTTCTATTCACTGTCCGTCATCAGGAGTCATCAGGTCCGTGCTCAGGAGTAGCTGCAGAATACCTTCAGTTGGACGCATACATACACAATTATGAAAAACTTGACAAAATAAAATGTTTCCGAAAATGCGAATGGGTTGAGATTCTTCTGCTGCATGGGGAGCCCAGACTTCTTCACGAATCCGAGCGGAGTATAACAGAGTCTCGTTAAATTGTTTAGTGCCCCTCAAGCGATATCGAGTAAATGAAGAACGACCCAACTGCTCTTCACTATTGCTAATATATCGTATTTCATGAGACTGTCCGATCACTGAGAGAAGAAATCAGATGACTCAAAAAGCGGAGTAGAAGGAAAGTCTATTAATGGCTATCTTCCAATCTTCTTTAATCACTGATTTATAGAATGCAAGAACACTTAAGCAGTTATAGCCGATGGGTGCGGGGCGGTCTTAGAAGACCATGTGGTAATTTTATAGAAATAACTAACAGGGTATGAACAACAGCGTAACAAAGCCCACAATAGCGTACATGCAGAGGTATATAGAGATATTTAAAGATGCTAAACGGTATTGTATACAGATGAACTGTCTCACTGGGCTACGATTTAAATAAATAAGTTCAGATTGCTACTGTGCTTGTCCTTTTGCTTCCTTCGAGGTAAGGAAAAAATGAGGTTCTACCTGTCCTTAGAGATAGTAGAGGAACAACGAACTTGAAAGCATAACCATCAGATGTCCCCAGGCAATGTCACCAAGAAATATATACTAACTACACAAACCCGGCTTATGTTTCTAATATGTTTCCCGGAAATATGTTTCCAAGTTTTGTGTTGGCAAGCAGCTGATGGACCGCACACACACACAATCCGATTTGACTCGATATATTAAACCCACAAATTGTGATGCTGTACGCCAAGAACCTATATATGTGTATATATGTGTATACATGTATGTATATATATGTATGTATATAGGTGCATGTCGAAGAAACTCGTCCTCCCTGGTGAGCATCTTCTGTCCTGTCTAATCTGTCATTCTTCTCGAGCAGTTTTATTTTATAAAAACGGTTTCTGAAATACAAGTCCACCAGGATCACGATTGCGTCAGGGATTTGTTGGCAAATTTCGCAGAGTTTGCAGATGCTACTGATGTTACAGTAACAGGAAAGCTAGTGATGGGACTAGAGGTTCAATCGCCGTATAGTCATTGTTTTATCAGTTTGCCGTTCACTCGTTCAAAGCGAGATAATTGTTTGGAACCTCGCCTCACTATTACCAGTGATGCCGACGATTATCACATCAAAACTGTTTTTCAAAATACGATGTGGAAATAATACAAAATATCTGTGAAGCACGCTAATCGATCGGCGCCTACATCAAGTATTCGAGAGCCCTTTGGGTGGAATTTTTCCACTCTTGTTTTTTAAATTTTATATACTTTGTAAACCCAAATAACAGATTATGGCTCACAGACGAATATGGTGCATAAATCCTATACTACCCGTAACATTTTGTATGGCTAATATCTACAGCTGTTTTAAAATCTTCGGCTTCCATCTTCCTCGCGCATTCACCCTTTGGAACTCAACTAAAAGGGTTGATTGGTTTAGGTAATTAGTATATGAGCGCCTACTTAGGCGCTAAGCATGAACAACTGGCGGGTATTCAGTGCAAAGTAAGGTCAGCCGTCTTACACGCTACTTATTGGATCCACTCAATGGTGATGGAGGTAAAAACGAATTTTTTTTGACCAGGCCTAAACTTCTTTTTCCTGTTTCCTCGAACTAAGAGAAATGTTTAAATAAATTAACCTCTGTGTTAGTAGCCAAGAGAACAATAAGGAATGCCTGGAAGAAGGAAACGCTAGGTGGGCAATAATATAAGGTTTTAAATGTGGATAAGACTATTTTTGTTTAAGGTCAGGCACGTACAGTCCCTTCTCTACTGAAATTTTCAATAAACAGCTTCACGTAGCGACATCGCTAGCTAAGAAAGTTTCCAATTTCCTGCTAGATTCATTTTAGAAAATATCATTTATTTGGATATCTCACTTACACAACTCGTATCAACTTCGCAGTTTTCTCCAGCATAAAGTCCTCGAGCAAGCACCTATCTCACCCATTTGTTCACCGGCAATGCAAAAGGTGTGTTCACGGAAAGAAAGAGGCACGAAATACGGTGGTATGCGAGCTCAATCTAAATTTATTTTTCTACCCCATCCCTGAGTTTCAGCTTCTGCTGCTCTCGGTGGCTTTGCTGACTGGCATCCTTATAAAACTTTAATTCACCCTATAGAAGCTCCGCTGTCAACCCCTCTGGCACAAAACTCGTCTGCCTTTCCAGTCGGCCCTCATTTCACATGGGCATAAGTCGACTTGACTTCCCAGTTCGCACTCCCACTAAAACGTTATTTTTTTATGTTCTAAGAGCGGAAGGTTTGTGTAATGTATAGGAAATGAATTTGATGCGTTATCTTCGAAACTTGCAAACCATGGGTCGACGTGTTAAGGTCGAAGAGTGCCAGACCTATGTTTTGCTGCGGAAATTGGTTATATGCTTAAAACGCATGTGGTATTATAAGGACAGGCAATGACGAAAAAGGTGGGACAATGATACTCATGTGATGGATACCTTTTTTTATTGTTCCGCATGCTTGATGCCTCAAGCAAGCTGAAAAGAAACTGACGCTTTAGTGCTATGTACATGTATACCCCTCACGTTCCATTCTTTGCACGCTCTAGAGGACGACTTTGCTACCCAAACCACCCCCCTTTATTACAGGTTTTACCTAGGTATAGCCGTTTTCGTCCGTTGGCTCTTATGTCGGGTCGCTTCTCGAGACCGACAACTTGCACCAAGGGCTGTATGGAATCCGCCAACGGTCGGTGCTTCGGCTCTTCTCTCTACTTACCCCTTCTTTTCCCTCCTGCCATTGCAGTTTAAACATGGCAGCTCGACATCGTTTGCCTGACGTTTACCTCGCTTCATCCAAGAGGGCTTTTTTCTAAAGGGGACCATCCAAGGGGACTTCGTCCATGCGCTGGACCATTTTGGGAAAATAGGGCCAAGTCAAATATGGGGGACGTGGCACCACGCTTAATTTTTAATGAGACCCTCAACGACGCAGACCCCGAAAATTCGTTCCCAGTGAAACCCCAAGCGGCTTGACTGTTGGGGACTCTCAACCCACTCAAAGTTCTTCCTCTATAATCTGGACGCCCAAAGAACTCTGAAAGCCACCTGAGGACGATTTAATAATATAATATGAGCCACATACTTATTGTTCGTCCAACACAGCGCGTTTGACGCGTCGGCGACATCGCGGCTCAACATCCGCCGTACGTGACATCCGAAGCATGCAGGTACATAAAGTCGAGGTTGAATACAATTAAATCATAGCCTTAGTTGTCCAGGGACTGGTGAGGCAAGGAAAGGAGTAGTCACGATGATCAGAAACTTGTCATTGCAGTGTAGACCAATCAGTATTAGTCGGTATCGTAAAAAAAAGAAATAAAATGCTGAGCTCTTCCGTCGAATTTGCCAATACTCACGATAGCCCCACCGTGTCCACAAGTCAAAACACTCTAAGTGTTACATTTGTATGGATCTATATTTTATATATATATATATATATATATATGTGTGTGTATTGTACACCAATAATAAGACCTAGTACCTAAACTATTTTCAGGACTACGAAAATTTTCTTAATTTATGCGGCACACAAATGACCCTCCACGGAAAGAAGTCACGCCCTCATTTTTGCCATTTAAAGAACAATAACAATCTGATTATTGCGAAGGTTATCTATTTTCCTTGCGAAAAGCTTCCAATCGCGCTCAGTTTGCTATAATAGATCCTCATATCGGTTACGCTATTCGGTGATAGACTGTAACTATGTAGTCAAAAAAATCCACGATAACCGAGTCACCATGACGCCTATCGTACGAACATAAATATTAGAGGAATTACTAGGCCCTTTCAGTTGTAGACAAAGCTTGAATTACGTGCGCTCAGATCAGTTCATTTCGGAATCTAGATATGTCATACCATAGACCTCACACCAAATTGAAACTGCATCTATGGCTAGCTGTAATCTCGTCCTACTGGTTAAAAATCTAATGTGAACGTGAAAGCAGACCGCCTGCATGTAATTCGTACATTATACGCGCTGGCTTATTATGGCTTGTACATGAGACTGGATAAATATAAAATACATGCATTCTGCAAGATAAGATGCGCGTGTTTTATTAAAAAGGAACTGGAGAAATGTAGTCTAGGAGAGGCTATATTTCGATCTCTAATCTTTAATCATTTGTACATCATTCGTTTGCTATATATATATATATATATATAACTACAAGTGCGGTGTTTTACGGAAGAAGCAATTTATATATGCACATATGTCTATGCGTTAGCAATATCTACGTTCAATGCAGACGATTTTGAATTTAGTAGCATTTATTCACATTTACTCTTTTCGCCTACGTACTGACTGCTACCAACTCAGAATATTCTAAACAGTGAACATATAGCTCGAATAGGTCAAATGCATGGATATGTAAAATTTTATGAGGCCAAATTTCCTCTTAGCAGTAGACGGCAACGTATCATGATGGATGCCTTGTTGACTGTATATTCAATTAGTCGCTAACGTCTTAGCGCCTTGTTCGATGGTGTCCCAAATAACCGAGGTCTTGTAATAGCTGTGCTTTGTACGCCACAGCATGCAGGCAGCGAACTACTATTATTTGTTGTAATCTGAATTTTCCGCCACTCTCGATAATTCATGACTCACCGTTGTGAGTAGTCTTTGGGATTACTAAAGTGAGATTACGTAGGCGGATCGTACGATTATGTAATACTATCTACTAACTAGCGCTTTCTAACGGTGATGTCATTAAATGTTTATGAGAGGTACAGTAAACGATTAGAGAGGTGATTTGGCGTCGAAATTTAAATAGGATGCTTTACTCCAACGGGCGTATTCGTCTCCTCTGTGCATAAAAGCTTTTAACAATTAATTTCCCTGGGAGTCCCGTTGAGAATTGCCGCCTGTAGAGTTTCCAGCACGAAGGAGTCCATAAGTGGCAAGCAACTGAGTAGGAGACACGATCGAGAGCTGTTTCACTCAGCCGGAAGTCCCCGAGGTGTATAGTTCCGGCTAAGATTTAAAGGTTTTTCCGTCAGCCAATTATGTCCGACATACTCCATGCGCGACTCGTAATGGTACCAAAGATATAATCTTTGGTAATTTGAGATTAAACGTCTTTAAAAAATAATGAGTAGTTACAGATCGTATAGCATGGTAGCAAAAAAATGTTTGTTAGGCGTGCATGGATTTCCGTGCTTTCGTGTAGTCGAGGAAATCCTATGTATCGTCTAAAATAATAAAGCAGACGACATATAGTATAACATTCTTACAAATCCGTTAAAATTTTCATGAGGAAAATGGCTAATAGATAGCTTTCAAGATACACTTGAAACATGCAAATTTTACAATGCACCAAAGTAGGTTTATCGTGTCCATAGTTCCCATGTGACACCCTGCAATACATCGCAATATCTTATAGTAATCTCTTCATAGAGATTAGTAAATATGTATAGCTGCATTCACAATTCCAGCAAACCATCTTTTTCAAGTATTTTATTCTGGTGTTTAACATGAGCTCTTATCGTCTCAGTCATAGTCATGCGGAGTTTAGTCTTGCGAGAATCAAAACCTTATCATTTCTGCTACCACCATTTGCACAACAAGCGAAATAATGTACTGAGATCGCAACCTTGCGATTTTGACTGTGGCCAATTTAACGATTTGCTCGCGTTGTTTAACTTGCGAGCATACAATAGGCGACATATTTAGACACCACTTAGGTAGCGATTGTATGGATCATCGCGGCAACACGACTACTTTTGCATCACACAGGAGATGTTAACCTCCACTTGTAATCCTATCTTTTCACGAACAGTGTACAATCACGTGTCGGCGCCTAACGCACTATCATTGTACAGAGGAGATCCCTTTTCACAGTCAGTCACGCCATACGAACGCAGTCCTGCTATCACTGGTTTCCTCTCTACATAGCATATCTATTAGGATGTTTAAATGATTGCCTTCTACAGGGCAGATCCGCTCACATAAAGATAACGTGCATATTTAGCATAACTCTACATCGTAAATCTGGCGGATAGATGTACAACAACCCAACAAGGCTTGCAACGGTCTCAGCTATTTTATATGGATATGGGTAGTCGCAAATGAAACCTGTCTCAGACGAATCTTCCAGTGATCGTAGCCGTTTGGGTTCGGTACAATTTGACGAAAATGATACTGAGTTAGTAGTTGATATCGGCTTGTGCCTCAACGTCAATGTCTGTTTATTGGATGTCTTATCACCGTCATTGCGGCGGCGTGATCACGTATCGGAATGTGAGTCGACACGAAAACAAGAGAAAATGAGGGAGACTTGCTTCCTTTGTCCGTTTATTTCATCAGAGTTAGAATATTCGTATTTATGGGAATATGTTAGCGAAAGTAAACTTGTTGTGAGAGAAACACAACTCAACTACTGCCAATAATGCTAGCGAATGTAAACACACTGCTATAAGCATTGCCGGTTGACTGACAGATCTTAATAGACCGAATCATCAGTTTCGGCTGGCAGCTGTTGCCCAGATTGGGGATGTTTGTTATGTATACCGTAAACAAGAACTAAATGAAATGTTGTTAGACATAACAGAACAGGGAATGATGTTGTCCCCTGTAGATTCCTGAATCAGTCACATTAATTTTTGAGCTCTTTGTAAATCTTCAGCAACCCGAGCATGAACAACAGAGTTGTAAATATGAACCATTTTGTCCGAGCCTTTCCTAAATTTACTAGGAACAATTATTTTAAAAAAATACTTAATGAACTCTCAACAGAACGTGGCTTTCTTTTTTCATGCGAACCAAAACATTTGTTGACCTATTATCTCGTCTACTGCATTACCATCAATGACCGACTAACATGATCACACCCATCGTTTCAAATCAAGCTCCGTCATAGTTGCACAAAGTTGGGTAGCTTGGAAGTTTGTTCTTAGCGAAACTTCATCAGGTTTATCGAGAAGGCGGATTGTTAGGCATGCAGGCTTGTTTTGCGAGGAGCATTTTGTTACGTTGCTTGAGGACATGTAGTTTTTATCTACGGTCTACCCTGCAGTAACCCTTTAGTACACAATATGCGATGTCCTGCATGAGATACAATAACAGTCTGTATCTTAGTACAAATAGTTTCAGATTACTAGCTGTTAACTCGAATTTAAGCAATATGACATTCTCGTGATCGTCTCGAGTAGAGCCTAGAAACAAAAAGTGATGCTTTCACCTACTTAAGAGAAGATATCAAAGCATAATTAGTCTAAAATGAAATGAGCGCGTACAGATCACGTAGAACGACATCGCCTAACTTATTTTCCAAAAGGCTACAAATTGTCATAAATATAGGCAATTCATCCGTTTCCGATTTCAAACATTGTGCCTGATCTAAAGTCGCAATGAGCAATTTGCGCCTGTAATCAATCCAATAAGTCTCAGCACAACCGATGAAAATGGATCACGTGAAGTTATTTTACATCAAATATATACAACTAGGGAACCAATATTTTAACAAGAATAGGCAGCAAGCGAAGGTAAAATTCGCATAGCAATATTGTTCCTTGACGTAATTTTGTCTTTGGGCTATAATCTCAAGTTACTTAACTTCATGACGGTACCCTGCAACTAGAACTGTAGGTTTTATTAAGAGTTGATACAGGGTGGAGAATCAAGAACAAATAGTATGTTTCATAGCTTAATTAACCAATAAAAATTGTCCGATACGTCAAAAAATATAATTTCTGTTATAGGCATGCGCTTTTATATGCTGAAATCGGTAATAATACGTGTGTGCGTAAAGATTTGTACTACTAAGCTGGTATAGCCGAATATTTACAATCAACAAATAGTATATTTGGAGGCTAAATCTAGCTACTAGATACGTTGAATGTCATATTATTGATTTCATGTTACTTTTTGCTCATTACTCATTTTACTCATTTAATGCTTGCGGCGTTTTTTAGAGTTAGGTATTAAATTATGACTAAAAACGTTTAATTTTAAATATTGCATATAATAAAACATTGGTTTTGGTTATCCATGACAACAACAACTTGACTTCGGTGCGGTTTCGGCGTTGCTTCGTGCGGACTCTGGTGTCGATAGTAGAACCTTTAGTCATTTTCAAAGGGTTCAGATTGAATAATTTACATTCATTATCGAATCACTTTATTAATTAATCGTTCGATATTCATAATAGACTTAAATTATAGATGCTACGGAGTGAATTCTTTCGTTCGAATCGTTACAAAATACGGCACATCCCCGGAATATGCCGCATCATGAAGGAATTTTCGCTACGTCAACTTCTATAACAGCTGTAACCCCTGTTTGCCTATCGCGTGTGCCATCACGCCCCATTATCGCACAAATTGAAGTTGTCGTTCGAACGGATTGTACGTGCGGATCGTCTGCGTAAACGGGCCTGGCTGCTTTGCCAAGTCCGTGCAGCTTCGTTAAGAACGCAAAGTATGCGGATCTTCAGATCTGATTATGTAGAACCTTTTCGAAGGCGTATTTCCCCATGAGAGCTGAGGTTGGGGGTCTTGGGGAGTGAACTAAGTGTACATACAATGGTCCTCTCGTTGTCCAAAGACCAGAGTGGATCGTGCGCATAAGAAGACCTGATGATTTGAGATTTTGTACATATTGTGTGTGTGACCGTGAGACTGCGCGTGCCTACGTCTACGTGAGCAGGCGGCCGAACGAGAGGGAGGGAGGCGACCGGGTGGCAATAGAGATATCGATACAAATGTGAGGAAAAATGTGGTGAGTGCATGTAGTCGATACGCTATTCTTGCTTTGGTATGTTATATTGTGTAAATAAAGTACATCTCTATTTTTGTCGCTGTGTCGATATATTTCGTACTGTAGTACAAAGCGAATGAGTGTCGTTGATCATATATTTCAGGAATGAGGCTGCAATATATCAACTCTCCTGTACTCATTCTGTAGTTCGATGATTCTTTTTGTAAAGGAAATACCAAGCAGCAGGCGTTGTGGGCTAAATAGCGAATGATAGGGCAGTCAAACGTTCATTTTGCAAGCATCGCAGTGAAGACGGGAAAAAGAATCGAGTGACAGCGACGCCTGAGTGGATATGTATTTAAAGTGTATCCATATCGAATCACAGAGTTTCTTTTAATAGGACGAGTTCGTGGCTCGCATGTGCGGGTAAAGATGGGAAGAGCATCCTGTTACTGTGTGCCTGTCGGCCTACTCTGTGCGTAAGCAATTCAGATCGATTGAACAAGAAGATTTCAGTCCGTTCTAACGTGAATTCTATTGGTCTAGACCTCTATGTAGTTACGCACAATACTTCGTGGAGCTTTTCTACAAATGTAGAAGCAAAACTTACACATGTGTATGGAGATAAACCAAGTAAATTTCTTTACCTTATGCCGGCGTGTTAGTATGTCAAAGGTAAATGGTCATTGAAAGTTATGGAAGGCCAAAATGAATGCTGCAAAAAGCAATCCCTATTATTGAATATATGATACATATGCGATTTTTCACGAAATTACCTTTTGATGAGTTTTAAATGCTTTCAATCTCAAAAAAATAAGAAATGAAAAGGCAGAATCCGCACAATATGGATACAGTCCTTCGCAGTATCCGCAGTTATAACAAAAATTATATATGTATTAATGAAGTGCTTTGCTGCAACACTATTTGTACTTCAATGTTAGTAGGAATCGACCCTATCAACATTTTAAAGGCAAAATAGCGACGTCGGTTTAAATCTAACGTAAAGCATGAAGTCGAATTTTTCAAAATGTCGGTAATCGAGCCTTTGCGACCTTTGGCAATAACTGCTCTAGGGGCATTATTCTAAATAATCTAAATCTTTTTAACGATCGCTTTTTAGCCACCATGCCAGTTAGCAATCCTATAGCATAAGAGGCTTAAAAGCAGCCTTTATCGGCACATTAGGTTAGGAGAGGTCTTATACGTATTGAGAACGAGTCCAAACAGTTTACGTCTTCGCAACTTTCTCCACATTCTTCAGGGTTCAGCTAAGTCCAGCTTAAAAAGACGAATGCGGGATAGAAATGGTGTATAGCAGTAACCGAACAACCTAGACATTTCAATTTGAAAAAAATAATGTCACACGGAGTTGAACTCAACGACAACACCCAACATCACAGCAAGGCAAGGTCGGCTGTCCTTAATGGCGTTAGCGATACCGCATACCAAACTGGCATGCGGAAAGAAACCCGACGAGTAAAGATGTCGTTCAAATCAGCACATTGCCACTTTTTCAAAGACCTTAGACAAATATTCAACAGTTAAAACAGACAGTACTTTAAGGCACTCTTACGGTCTTGTTCGTTTTTAAGCAGCGGAACTACTCTGGCCATCTTCAACTTTCATGAGAATATCCCCTCAAATAAAGACTAATAAAATGTGGTATAGGGCATCAAAGAGCTGATGAAGCCAGCCTTATTTGTTTGCTAGGGTTGTCCAACGCCCCAAACATCCAGTCGGTCTTAGTTGCATTAAGAATCTTGTACGTTTCTAGTATGCTAACCCCCGGAAAAGCGGAAGTTGAAGTCTGCGCCTCCCAAATAGATGATGCTCTGTTCGGGTGTTCTTTTTGACGGTTAGTTTAAATAGTGTGTTGGTTGCGATGAAGTGATAGTTTAATTCGGCAGCAATGGCTTTAGGAGTCTTCTTGTAACCTGAAACCGACTTGCGAACTGGAGAAAGTTCAGCGCTGCTGTTACCACTATCACACAGAAGGTACTAATCAATCTTCATAGTTAACAAACATCCCACAGGTTGCTAAGCCGATTTCTGAAAAACAACCCTAGCAAGACATAGCTTTTGCTTACATCTCAGAAGACTGTTGTGGTATATCGTCTAAAACTTCATAGATCAAAACCTAATATGCAACCGGGACGCTTGTGTACATGACGTTTAAAACGGCGAAAGCTGATAGAAAATAGAGAGGTACCTTGACATTGGGCACAATTGATTCCTTGGGAGTGAACCTTCTTTTACGTTCTATCGACTGCAAGCTGCTGAGAGCGTCGGAGACATTTTCCGCACCGTCTATAAATGAGCTAACTTAGTCAATGTTGCATTCAAACCAAGTAAGACTTTTTGCACCATGCTATCTTATGTGCATAGACACCACTTGTACAGAGCTCACAAAATTCACAACAAATCTAACCTGTATGGCAACAGTAACTGCACAATGATGAGATAACAAAGGAGTGCCGAGGACATTTCCAGGTATTCATCACAATTACCAATAACGACGAAGTCCATACCTAGATCAGAAGGCGGACGAGCAGCTTCATCGATAACGAAGTAGCAGAAGTTTCGCAAAGACAGAGCAAACAGGAACATGAGCCGATTAACAGGTTGACATTCGAGTCACCCCTTGAGGATACAGGCAGATTATTACATGCGAAAATGATGCCTACCAGCAGAGCGAGTAGTGAGTTCCTATGTGAGTGATGATTGAAGTAAAAATCAATGAAGTAACCCTCAAAACCAGTCTTCCTAAGATGGATGCAAACTACTTGTATATTGAAATTATCGTTATTTTTTGCGATTAAATTCAGAAGACTGTATTTAGTGTAAACATAGATTAATCCATGAGTCCTCGTGAGAATATAGGTCGACGAGAACCTATTAGACTGAGAAGGTAACTAATTGTTTTGACAAAAATGGAAGTTTCCTAAGATATAGACCTCTTTTTGGGCACCGGAAGTCGACGAGGCTTTGTGCCCTTGCTTGTAACGGCGGGATCTTCGTGGCTTCTAATAGAACGATTTTATCTTCCGGGTGTTTTGGATGCCTAGCACGACGGTTCTAAAGACTGTGGACTCATATAATAATTCAGGCACAGTAGGCACACGTAGATACGAAAGCTTCGCAGGACGGAAGTGTCTAAAAATTTTCAATCTTGCTAATTTCAACTAGGACGGTCGGCTTCTAGTTGTTAAAAGAATTGCCTTTTTAACCAGACTTTTCTCTACTCCAATTTACGCGACCTGAGAGGACAGTTAGGTGAATACAAAAATTAGGGTCCTTTGCAGTTAACACACCTTGTCAAACTGTTAGGCTTGATAGCCAAAAAGTCCAACTGTTCACAATTGATGCACGCCAAATCGTTTCGGCAAGAGCTGGCAATACGCCCTAATTTCGGTCGTTTGGAACAGGAAACAGGGCTTTCCGTATGCACTATAACACTGTATACTTTAAATCCACTTTAGACCTCAGTAGGTGGAATTCATCTGATCCGCAAAAGGACGAGATCAGTGGGATAAAACCGAATTTCTGCACGAACTCTTCTCCTGACCTCCTTCCTTTCTCTTGAGAACAACTATACCCGTTCCTAAACGGGCCTGAATCCTCTCCTCTAAAAACATTCTATCGGCCTGGGTCATTCTTTCCCAACTCAGTTGTAGCTCGCGGTACATAGTAATAATCAAAACGTTCAGCGGGGAGCTTTATTAAACACCCAATCGCCAAGCAAAACCGCCTAGACGTGAATAGCATGTTATCTCAATTCTTGTGTTCGAGAACGCTTCAAGAATTTTACAGTGCAACGCCAGAAAGTAGCCCTCGAAAACCTTACCAAATAATATTGTGACACCATTAACGCTCTTTTTTCTCGATACGCTTACAAGTACTTCTAAATGATAGAGTCTTAGTATTGGGATCACATCCTAGCATCGCCGGAAATTTATCAGGTTTCGTTAAATAATCACCATCATTTCATTAATTAGCTGTGTGCGTTGGCACTGAGGTCTTCGCCGTTGTGCCTTCCACAAAAGTGCACACAAATTTTAATAGGCCAATAACAATACGCGTCGCCAAATACGGCTTTCCTTTCAATAAGGCAGCTTTAGTTATCACACCAGTGGTAGCAGAAGGACCAGTCCTTTCGATTGGGAGGCCACGCCAAAGAACAAGCATTTGCTAATGCTGGTGTTTTAGTTTACTCACAACAGTCACGTTCGGTGGTTGAGCGCATTCTTGTGCGTCTGGTGATGTGAGGAAACACGTAGGTGCATAGGTTCGATCCCCGCGGCTGCATATTTACATTTACGGGGTCCGTCTCACGAAGTAATACAAAAACCGATCACGTGGACGTTAAATGTACGCTGATGGTCAACCCAAACATTATTTAATTTATTTAAAACAAACGGCAGAAGTGGAAAATCTAATGCTGCGTGATTCCAAACCAGCAACGTCAAAATGGCGGTGCTTTTTATAATACCACACAGCTGGTGAACTGTCCGTGACGAAACACAAAAACGCCATGTCTCGGGCTCACTTGCTAATGGTAGGACCAAGACCATCAGAGAAAGCAGTAGGGCTGATTTCATTGGACATGTCAGCAACATATCGGAAAGAATGCGCCGTCAGAGTCAGGATACGATAAAACTAATTTTTAGTTTGAAATACCACACGTAAAGCGCAAAATCGTGGATTAGATTACTAGAGCCCGCTGTACTACGACTTGCTTGGAGTCAGATAGAAACCGAGAAAAGAGATAATTAATGACACAGGCCCAATTCTACATCATGATACCAAAGTACCGCGGTGTTTTAAATATATACACATTTTCCAATTGGTCGATTAATTTAATTAATATTAACTGTTTTTATCCCATGCAATGCACGCCACTTTGCTCGGCCTCGATGCTTTTCGAATTCTCCGTTGTTTCAAATCTCGGAGCAGAATAAGTATGAAATCTCCTGGAGGAGATCATTTCAGCCTCCTGCCATTTGCCTGGACTGACCTGTTTTCACGCGAATTGGATCCAAAAAAACATCAGCAACTTCTTAGATGCTATTTCCAGCGCGCATTTACAAGGTACTGCTCTCAACCAACGAACTCAAGCGTAAGAAACCGTGTGTGGCAACTAAGATTCAAGAGTAAGGTACAACTTAGACGTTTGCACCGACCCAGCGAAATCTTTTCGTGTTATATCTACAGTCTATTTTCTTCACCCTGGAGCTTCTGCCCCCAGGGGACTTTGCGCTTCTTCCTGTTCCATGCGCCATAAAGAAGGATGACTCACATTCCTCTCAGGTGCCCCCAGCTCAGTGGGCGTCTTGGACTGGTCAAGATGTTGTAACACATGGTGTATAGTTGCCCTCGTTTTTCCTTTCTCAGAAGTCAATTCAGTTAGCTTATGTGACTTTTATTATTGGAAAGTTCGATACATCGATTCCAAGTTGCGCAAGTCTGCTTTTTTGCTGCTGCAGGTTCTAGTAAAAATCTGTAATCTGTCTCTGGTCAGAAAGCTTCCTGCTAAGTCACTAGCCATTTTCAAAGGCGTCGCCTATTTTACGAGAAGACGATATGTTACCTCACAAGTCTAAGCGAAGTAACGCTGGATGGATATAGATGTTGGGCATCACTGTATGCCACCGTCGTCCTCGGGAATCGAGTAAGGACAGTGTGGGCGGACAAATAGTTCGTACAGCCAAATTAGTAACCAACCCTCGCGGAATTGGTTCACGAAATGAAACTCTCCTTTCGTAAGCTCTACATATCATGTCACGGACACGAGTGAGGTAGGCAAATACTATCTATTTGCCAGATGTTTGTTTTTGCTATAAACTGTACGTATATTCGCTCCCGATAAAATGAGCGCTTTGCATACATTATAATGCTGAAGTTTCAAGCTAGAGAAAAGTGTATCTGTACACCAATAGGGGCAGAAATTTCGCCAAGAAGATATATTCGTAATCCACATTCGTTTCATACAGTATATTTTTGATTCATCAAATATTTCGATTAATTTTTTACCCCATGTGATTACTAGTGCTCAGTATTATCATTCTGTTTAACCGGTGAAAGCGAATTTCGAGCTGTACTTTTCCGGAGTTTTTCAAGTGTATTTATCAACGTTTTTAAAATGCTCAAATCGGAAACCTTAGACATAACGTACCAGTGCATCGTTGTGAGAAACGCCATGACGATCCAAGCGGATGTAATCCAATATTAATACCATGTTTCTGTCTGGTTGTCCCCGATATCTCTATGAGATGCAACTTCTGCTGCCAGATATGTGAGAAATAGGCCATGATGAGTGGAGCCTGTGTTGGTATTGTTGTTTCTGTTGTTGTTGACGTTAATGTTGGCGTGATCCACGGCCTATGAGAATAAATGCCATCCAATAGAGACGATGGGTAGCACTGAAGAAGTACACAGGTTGGCAGGCAAAAGCACGTGAGGGGCAGGTTGTGGGTGGGTTAGAAAAATTACGGCGACAGGAAGAGCGCTCTCATGATCAAAGATGTAAGTCGGTTTGGGTAGCTAGGTTAGTTGGGTCTAGAAGCCTGTAGCTAATCCCCGTTGATTTAGGACCATTGGCGCATTTACTGTTGGGCAGGGAATGAAGCGTATGGGGGCACCCGCTTGAAAGAGCAGCGCACAGAGCTTCGGCAACGGTGGGTCCGTGAGCAGTGTTAGCAGCCTTGTGCCGTATAAGACAGCAGAAGAAGATAAGAAAATGTCCTAAACAGGACCGTGGGCAGTCAGGAGGAAAAGGCTCTTGATAGGGAAGTCTCCCGGCGTTGTCCTTTAGGAAGGCGACGGCTGCGAAATTAGGGGTGCACACCGGTGAGGACTATGACGTCTATGTACCTAACGGATTTTCCACACTATGTCAACATGCTATGCGGCTCAACTTTTGTGTGGATAAATAGCCGCCGGGCCCTTCAAGGATTGATCGCATTAAGGTCGAAATTAGGATAGTCACCTCGTGGAACAAAATGGAGGATTTTCAAGAAAAAGCGGGAAATCTCAAAAAGGATGAGCCAATGGAAGGAAATGAACAAAACGGAAGTAATGCAAAAAAAACGGGAATACATATGATGAGATCACATAGATAATGTGCTTTGTAGCGCGTCTGTCTAGTGTCATTCTGTTAACAACTTAGAGATCATAAGAATTATACATCCCTTTTTTCTCAAACAACGTTTTGAAAATCGCATCTGGCCTGTTTAGCGCCTCCTGGAACCACGCCTACAGCTATATGCTAATTAGTTAAGTTAGATTAGCCGCCTACATGTGTGGGTACACTATAACAAATTAACATTATTCATGCGATTCGTTCTTCCACCCAAACTTACTTAACGTTTGTGAGCTTGAAATCTCCCACCATTTTTAGATCCATATTCTACACTATTTCATAGTAGCACACTTCTGTGTTGGCTCAGGCTGTTCAATCTAAGGGTACGACTTTATTTTACTTTATTCAACACCGCCATGATTCACTCCCCTGATACAGCAATTTGTTTAAGAAGAATACACATAACGAAAATGCATTCAAAATTTAATACGCGTTTTTAAGACGAAGGTAACGGTAAGATTAGTAGAAAATATTCTATTACTAAGCACCTACTCGATTACTCTTAGGTATCTACCCAAAGCTGTTACCTAAACCCTCCAAGCGGTTCTAGACCATTAAAGTCATCATAAAATTAGCGAGAAACAAGCAACGGTCTTTCCAGTGTTTTCGATTTTAGGAGCTGTAGACTCTAAAAAGAGGTTCCGGGCCATATGCCGTAATGTAAAAACCTTGGTGAAAATAATGTAGTCATTTGAACGACGGAAGACTATCCTGTTGTCTATGTGGGGCAGGAAAGAGAATGATCCTCTATGGGCAAAGAGCGCACAGTCTGTGGAGTCACATTTCGGAAGTGTTTATTGTAAGTTATCTAAAAAGCCCGAAGCTAACTACACTGTTCGAAACCAGAAGGTTAAATAATACATGTAATTATCCTTAGCATGCAGCACAACATGCTCAAGTGCAAGAGTTGAAGCAAACTGGTGTTTGCTAGTTTGTCGGATTATGGAAATGTATCTGATTGAACAGACGAAGATCATCGTATGCATTCTTTGGTTCGAAAATTTTCTTGTTACGCTGTAATATTATTGAGGTAATCAATGCAAAAGCTGATTGTTCCTTGTACTCCTAATTTAATTTGTAGCGCTAAACATCTTTGTAGTGTGAACTGAGAAGGACACATGAGCTAAGTTCTGTTAAGAAGCCAATTACTGTGGCAAAAGCTAGCATATGCATAACTCCAATGCTCAGAAACTCATTTGTTTGATTTTCTTCGACGGTAGATCAATGTCACTATGCATGATACGTTTGATTAAGAATATACCTCATCTGTTTTTGTACATTTTTCTCCATGTGCAGTATGTGGTGTCGTACTTGCTAGAGATGTTCGCTTAAGGGCTACCATTTCTTGAAAAATCTTTTTGTCATATAATAGCAATAATAATAGGGGCAGATGAATCAAGCCTTAGCGACCTAAGGAATGGTCGGATCCACATAGGTGCGAAAGGCACGCGCTCCTCCTATGATAAATTGCCTCATTCATAATCCTTGCCGGCTTCCAAGCAGTGGTCTTCCCTAACTCCCACAGGAGGAACACCTCTGCCCTCGAAACTGTCAAGGCTCATAAAAGCGGAGCAAAAGTTAGAAACGGGCGAGCAGAGGAAAGAAACGCGAACATCCTTGCGCCGTTGGTAGATGATGGTCAATCAGACAACTGGCTCAACTTTTATGCGCTTTTCATTCTTTAGACATTCCTTAGACAAATGACTCGCTATTCTATTTTTAGAGTCTCGTAAGCTTTGTATAGTAGATAGTATAATATAATATAATATTCCACCCGCCACACCTTCGTGCTTTTCTATGTAAAAAAACGGCATATAGTGTGATTCCCCGAATAACAGTAACATAATCTGACCCAGTTTCGATGAGAATAAAAAGGAACACACAGTTGTGGTCTTTCCTAAGCGGAAAAAATTAGGTGATCTGATAGTTAAAGTACATTGTATAATTTTCAGGACACTTATCTACTCTAGCTTCTATGTTATGGATAGACGGCAGTACTACCGCAAATCTCAGAACGAGAACCAATAAGTAAATTTAATAAAAACGGTGTTTCTAAAACCAAAATAAAAAAAAACAAAATTGAATTAGGGTTTTTATGTATATTCACCGTTTTCCGATAAGCATTTTTCACAGGCTCATATAGAATAGTACTCAAGGAGCTTTTTTTTAATTTCTTATTAGACGGTAATTCCTCCTTTCCGGAGTCAGGCCTGTAAAACTCGATGGGCTGAAAGAGTCTTCGCTACCTTTCCCTCACTCGCTTTCTTGACTTGGTCTTGGTGATAGGAAGCCTTAACGGTTTGGACAACGCGTCCGCTGGAGCTGGCCTCAATGAGGTGGAAATTTCCCCCAAGCCATCGACATCGCCTTAGCAAAGACTTTCTACTATTCCCGCAGGGGGGCGGTGTGCCGGCGGCCTACTCAGTAAGATTCAGTTCTGTCTGCCTATCCTTTGTTCTCTCGCATATCGCGCTTACGCGAGGTTTCGTTGTTAAAAGTTCACCCTCAAGTTATCGTTAAGACAAGTGGTTCTTGTCGAGAACACTCGACTCGGCTTACCAACGAAAACCGGTACCCCTTGTGATGTTCAGGTGGTGAGCGGGCTGAAAGCAGACGGATGATGGTTCACATGGTATGGGCTTTTGACAGTTTACGTGTAGGTGTGTTGCGTAGAAATGAACCTTTAAAGCCACCGCGAGTCTTATACTGGCAATAACTCCTGACTAGACAGGCGCAGCATTTCGGTGCCGCTAACCTTGTAGCAAACACACGGGGTGGGGGAAAAACGAGGGAGATAAGACTACATACACTTTAAGCACATCGATCGGACTCAGCTTACCATCTTTCACTTTTTACCCACTGTATTTTCATTTTATGCAATTATTCATTCTATTGTGTAAAACCGATTTAGTCTTGATCTTCACGCGGACTTCCAAACCTGCCCAAAGAGCCAGTTGTAGAAGAAAACCAATGTTGAGACGAAGCTTACTTATCATTAGGGTCTAAGACGAGCGACTAACCTTATCTGTCGCATATTAACTGTTACGCTTTCGTCGTCTGTCACGTCTATAAAGTATTATATAAACAATTCAAACAGCTATTTCCCTCTATTTATATATGTTTTAATACTTCTTCCACATCTTCTGCTACAGTAGGATGTTCGTCCCAGGAATGTGCATCTAGATAGGCTGTCTTTATTAAAGATGGCTTACTAAGTTACACAACTACACTCACTACAACTCACTTGATGTACAGGAGTAGTGTGTTAAGCACTTTCGGTGGTGCTGAATTCTAAGTTCGACTACAAGGCCCTTGCATTTTGTTACAGCAACTCATTTTAGAATAGGTGCTTGCTAAATTTAAGAAGTTTATTCACGTTTAATAAAAATAGTAGCCTTCAATTATTAGTACCCTATAAGCACAAAACCAAAATTCAAAACATTTCAGCTACACGTCTCCCTTTTGTATCCAGTATCACCGCATCACAGGTTAAAAACCACACATATGCTACCTTACATGTAATTGCATTTGTTAATTTGAATAAATGTTGAGTTGAAAATAAATGTTGAGTATATTAATTTTAATAGTTTTATCAATTTTATATATTTTCTTTTATTCATTCATCTTGATAAGATTCCTTTTGTATTTAGACCGAACCGTGTCGCGATGTACATTTGTACTCTGAAACAGCTGATAAAGCATGTCCTCCAATATATGCGTGGCATCAGTGCGGCATCAGTTGTCTAGTTTCTAAACAATATGGTTGTAACGATCGACACTGAGGGAGAGTATTAGTTGATATGCCTAGTTAGTGGTACATATGTTTAGCTGTCCATACCGGACACGTCAATGCCTCACGTGTTACATACAGTCCGCTAAAGTTGACATGCCGGTCAAAGACCTAAAGAGAAGGGAGCGACAGAAGAATTTTAGATGGCTGTAGCCGTGTGGTGCAGGCTTGTAACATTATGGCACTCTCAATTACTACGAACGGCCATATTCATTCAACTTAAATGTACGATCTTCTGGGATTTTCACCTTGGAGTCGAAATAACTTTCTAGGCTCGCCCCGGACCGCACCCTGAGACCATCTCTGGACATGGGCGATTCTATGCGCGGTTTTCTATGTTTATGCTTGGGGATGTTGTATAAACCTGCTATTTCAGTGGCATCTGCGTGGGACCTCTGCTATGCCTTTAACGTACCTTTAAAGTACAGCATGCATATATATATATATATATATATATATATATATATGTATATATTTTAGCTAAGTTGGGTAGAAGCGCTTTTCTTTCAAGAAAGTTAGGTAAAATAAGAAGACATGTTTTTATCTACATTAGCACATTCTTATAGGTTGGAGAATGAGTAATATGATTAATTAAAAACAATAATGTTCTATAAAGAAATTTCTTTGGGTTGATAACGTCTCAGACATATATAGTTACATCATTGGCTAAGAAGCCGTCATGTGGACGTTTCCCCACAGTGCCAAAAGCTTGCAGTGACTTGTGTCACCTGTTGCATAGCGCTTAATGAAAGAAATAATTGCACTTAGTGCAAGCTGCAGTGTAGCTGCAACTGGATAGCGACTGATATCATTTGTTGTGCAACGAACTTTGGTGCTTGGCGGGTAACACCTTGTAGTAGTGTGTAGAGAGTGGCGCTTTAAGAATCTATTTGTAACATTAGCTTATAGGTGTATCTATATGTATATGGATGTCAAATCTGTCGAATTTAATTTCGGCCAGCAGGAGCAACAAATGAACTAAGTGTCCATATCTGATAAAAAAGCGTTAAGTAAAACTAGCAATTTGTGAACCTGCGACGTTGTAAAGCCTTGAGAGCGGTCGCATCGAGCTCAACGAAAAGCGCTTTCTATCATAATCAGAGTTGCGCACATAAAACAACAAACGTGCAAAAATAATGAAAAAGTATAGGTTTATGCTCTAGCATCATCCTTCAATAGACTAGGATACGTTTGTAAACTTGAAAATATTTTTGTAAAAGAAGTAATTTTCTATTCTTTTAATAAGCCTTTACATAGCATGGCCGTTGCGTACACTCGTGTAATATTTGTATAACGATGTTATTTTAGCCTAATTTAATCCTATATAATACACTAAGCAATATCTTATTTTCCTTTCTAGGCCTGCCCGAATATATTACGTAATTTAACATTGTAAGAAAAACTTTACCCTTATCATAGAGTGGCATGAGTTTATTTTGGTTTATTGTTTAATCCTTCACGTCGTACCAATGCGGTTTTGTAAATGATAATATATTTTAATAGAACGGGCATTTCGTCGAACTGGAATTGTGTTTTCTAGAACAAAACTATTTCCTCCAGCAGATTCCGGCTGGCGTGGTCAACACTGCTTTGGCTCAACGTTCGCGCGGGTTAGGTATACTCCTATGAATTGTGCTTTGGGCTGACTAGTTACGAAAAAGTTGAACACATATATAGCTAAAATCGAGCGCGGGTCAGCGAGCGACACTCGCTACTCGAGGGCATATGCTCCCGTACAGCTTCAATAGCTTGTTCTATAGTAAAGGTCATTTCGCGTTTCTCCACGAAAATCATAGAACCGTAGAGAAATTCCGTAGCCTTGGAAGGCTTGTGTCATTGCATTAAATGGGCTGGCGAAGCCGAAATAAGAAGGGCTTTTAGAAGAAAAACTATAAAATTTGTGATAACTTCTTGTATCTGCTGACTAATTGGTATGGAGTTGGTATGGAAATATACCCAGTTGGTTGTATACAAAACCCCTACAATTTACGTTTAGCAAGTTGTTTTTGCTTAGATTATCATTCTGCCCCGTAAATATGCCACACCGATTGCAGAGTCCGCGAGTTTTTAAAATGAATTAACCTGTTCGAAATGTGAAAATGCCCATTGCGAATAGCATATGAAATATATTCTCAACCTCAGTACTGATGTATCCATATGTTTGTGGTACGGCGGCATATAACAAAGGATTTCAAAGGTGCTTTTCCTTTCTTTATTATACTCTCTCACATAATCGCATTATATTTTAAGAATTATTGTGTTCATAAGATTCTGCTGCTTAATACGTGTAAAAGGGCATATTTGATTTTTAGGTAGAGCTTTTTTCTGACATTAAGCCGACAACAAGGTACTCATGCTTTATCACCTATCGCCCTAGATGCTCCTGTCGACATATGAGTACAATATAATTCATACACTAGTTAATGCACAGAAAGGCTTTGTGAGTTTATTTGTTCCAAATGGTGTAAAACCATCGCATCCTGTATCGCCACTAACAATTGGCCAATGTCATCATGAAGTTAACCTATGAAGAGCGGTCCTTTGACACAGAGTGAATTGAGCGTCAACAGTGACAGTACCCCGAGTTCTTCCTGTGAGGAGGACACGTAGTCCTGTTCTTAACGTGGTCTGCTACGCATATATGTCTCCAGTGTACTTCAGTTGCTGCTAACTATGTTGGCACATGCTACTCCATTAAAATACCTAAAGACAACTCTAAATGTTTTATTCTCTATAGGGATTGAGTATATAATTAATAGGACAGCACCAATAAAACTTTCGTATTTGAACAAAACATAGCTAGTTATGTGGCACTTACATATTTAAACTTATATCCATGGTTTACTGAAAGAGCCGCTGGTGTCACATATTGCACTTACCCTCCTGTGCAATAGGTAAGTTCTGTGAACGTATAAACGGCTAGGTAAGTCGTATAAAACCAAATGAGGCAGCACCCATATGCAACAATTGGTATGCAGCTGTCTACAGTAATAATATCATTATTGCTGCTGGTACTTTTCCCAGCAAACGAACAACTTGCTGCAGCAATAAAACCAGGATATCCGACCCTTCGAGCTATTCGCGGTGTAGTGTAATGAATAACTAGCGCTTGGTGCTATCTCCTAAGCACATAGTTATACTCATGTGAACGGGGATTCTGCGCTACAGTTTAAATAAGGCTCCGATACCTAGTTCTGTGAGAAGCAGGAGGCTGACTGTACACCCGAATGCTATGGGATCAAAACCACTAGCAGCAAGTAACTAAAGCTAAAATAACGTTGATATCGTTACGCTGGAATAGCAAGTGCTTGGTCTTTACCCGTGCTTGCTTCTTCGCCGTCGAGTCATCTATCCTACGATGCTGGTGGAGGTGATGCCAATGTGAGGGCGAAAACGACAATATAGTGGTATCGTTGAATACAAGAAGAGAAACAGCTGAGTCACTTTTAGGGGTTGGACATTTCTGGAATGCCATCCCCTTCTGGAAGCCCGTTCTTGCAGCGGATGCTTCTCCTTTCACAGGCCCTCATTTGTGAACCCGCACTTCATCAGTATGAAGTGCGGGTATTTTGGACACTCTCAATCTGAGTAGGTTTGATGCTCTCTAGAACCGCAGTCGCGCACAAGGCGCTGCTAAGGCGATGTGTTACCACTCACATACTCATTCAACCAGTCTACAATGCAGAGACCCTGAACTACCCATGCAAGCTCTTGCAGTGGCAAACAACGCCGAAATCAACCCTAATGCGAGTATTGCTCTGTTCCAAAGGCGATAAACACGTTGGTATCTCCAATATCGTCACTATTTGAGATGTAGCCTGAGCAGGCTGTTCGAATAACGCACTAGATCGGTAATATTGGCCAAGTCCAATGCTACGCACCAACTTAAAAAAATATGTATGACCAGACAATAGGATGGATGTTAGGAAAAATCCCCTATCGTTGCCATCTTCAGCTAAATTGGGGCCCAATCTTAGGGGGCTTCTCAATAAGTTCACCTGGGGCAAACACAACAACAGAATCATATTTTCAGGTGGCGCGATGGACTCTTTGGATATGGGAAAGTCAATGCGACAACTATTGAACGACTAGGTGAGGGGCGAACATCCATGCCAGAATGAAGTTCCGCTATTGAATTTGTAAAAACGGACTATATAGGTAGCTAAGGAACCTTGTAGCGAATATCAAGAAAAACAGGTATAGCAGCATCATTCGGAATGTCATCTAGCAGCTTTATACGCCTGTTTTAGATCTGGAGTAGCGTATACCTAGCCATGATGGGACATCAGGAGGAGGGTCAGCCCTGGCTGGCCGAGGAGGAGGGCAACTAGAAAGCGCATCAGCAGAAAAGATGAACGCCGAAGGGTCTAGTAGCTGAAGAGCTAAGGGAAGAGGCACATTGGGACAACATCGTGTGCCATCGTGCGGGGTGATCTCGATTGACAAAGGCGAAAGAATGTCCTCGAGGCCACGATCAATAAAGGGTGCTGCACCTATTGCTCCCTTCCCTCAAACTTCCCTTTTATGGATTGCGCTTGATGTCAGAGCATAGGGAAATACCTGTGCTATCCTCATATTACTAACCTTCCCAGTACCGGACAACTGTTCATTTCTCTGTCAAGATTCTTACAATCTCGACACACGAATATTGAAACCAGTTAAAAACGGGTTTCAATGTGAAAAACAGCGCTTATTTTGAGTTCTACTTTTTGTTGAGCCTCAATGTATTCCAGCTGTTTACCTGCTGCCTCTTGGGGCCAATCTAGATGCAAGTCCTACAGATCGACAAGGGCTTGCTCAGGCATTTCGAGCCGGCTGAGCTGTTTGGCGGAAGCAGTTTACACACTGTTGTAGGAGATTGAAATGAAGTTGAAGAACTTGACTTTTTCCATTTAAAGAGCAATTGGGGAATAAGAAGGTATGCCATGCCATCGGACGGCAGATTTGAGTAGGCCAAACAGGAAATTAGGAGAGTTGAACAGCTGCGAGCAGAGTTGGCACACAAAACTTGAGCCAACCGGGGTGAATTTAAGGACGACCTGAGGGAAGAACATATATTGTCCTGACCAGCACGAGCGATATACTTGGACTCATAAGATTTTCAACATACCAAAATACCGGGTGAAAAAGATTATTCAGTTATATATTATTCAGTATCTCAGCGAATTGGTATTTTGTATGCTAAGATTAGCAATGCAACTAATAGTAATAGGTGGTAAACGACGAAAAATTGACGTTTCTAACGAATAAGTGTTAATGTCGACATGCTGTAATGCCAGGTGGCTGTAATCTGGCCTGATATGTTTACGGTACCACTAATAATTAATAATACTTAATTAGTTAATAATAATACGCCCACAATGCCGCTTTTTGCATTATGCGTACGATGGCCCCCATAAACGTAAATATCGCAAGGATCAAACCCGTGCACCTACGTGCCTTTTCCAGTGGCGACATGCACGCAAATGCACCAAGCCACCGGGCTCGACGTAGAAGTCTGCTCTAGATCGGTCTCTATGTACCCCGATATGTGAAACATATTATGGCTGCCTTTGATAAGTGTTCAGGGGCAGGTTTTATATGCAAAGTGCCGGCTTCGTAAACACTTGGTGCAGCAAGCGTATGCCTTACACAGGCCTTTGGCAGCTGTAGTCGACGTAATACGAAAGGGTGTCCAAATAATTTATGTAAATTAGGCTTATCGGTGCTCATCTTTGCTAGTATTACGAACACTCGAATCGTTGTATCCAAATTTTACGAATTAGATATATATATATATAGAACCTCTGTACTTCAGGTTACGACAAAGAAAAAAATAGACAAATTACCCTTTACCAATGCAGTGATAGCCAACACAATGACAAAACAATTTGAGTATACCAGGTTCATTCCCAATCTTATCTAACCTTGAATTTCACTTGCATGTTCCATATCCGGGCGCTCCCCTAGCAATCTTGAATCTTTCTCCTGTGTCTGAGGGCATTTCCACTGCCAACTTCAATTGTTCCTGTCTCCGCATTAATTCCGGCCTGCGAGCACAAGTTCGCTTATGTAGCTGCAGTGGGGCCAGTGCCATCAATGCCGCTCAGCCGGCTTTGCTGTAAAGTTCCCTCAAGCGTGGGGAAGCGCCAAACTTAGCTTCACGTCTTTCTGAATCGGTCCCAATCGATTTCACAATTTATTCAGCGCTTCACCGGCACCACTCGATAGATCCCGTTTTCGCAGAGGTTCGTGGGCTCGGCTGCTTCGACATGGCAAAGTTTTGTCGACCGCCAGACAAAGAAAGAAGAGAACAAATTCAAATTCAAGTACTGCCAGCATCGTTCTGCAACCAATATTCAAACCATAACCAGCTAGCGCTTTGGCGCGATGTACCACAGCAGTACTACGAAAAATTTTTTTCGGAGTGATAGTATCATTCAATTCATGGCTAGAGATATAACGTTCTGTTATATATATATATATATATATATCCACTGTGTATTTTAGTTCTTGGTCATCACTATTAGTATCATAGTCAACATCAATGAGGATTTGGACCATGTGTAATTACATTATCTGTTGACACAGTTAATTGTCGTTTATATTGGCGAGTTTTTCGTGATGTGAGACATATGAACCCAGCCCCATGTGCTCTCCAAAGGAGGCTAAAACTTGTTTCTATTATTTCCAAGAATTACAGGGTGCCCATAGCCACCTAACAAAACATTATTTGTTGGTTTGTAGTTTGAAAAGCAGTTTGTGTGCCTTTTTAGGCTGTAGTAGGTAGCTAATTGGTAATTGGTTCTATACAATGGGTGGTAAAAATAGAAATGATTAAGAAATGATTAATATCAAGCAGCTTGATGCCTTAACTGCCGTTTCCTAGCAGACTTTATGCAAACGTGACGCTAAACTTAGTGATAAAGCAGTTCAGAGTGTAAATAGAGAGGTTCCTCTAATAATTTGTCTATGTTATTCATAAGCAACCCTCCAACGTCATATATAAATGTATACGTTTGTCAATTTATTCGGCAAAAGCAGAAAGTCGAAGAACGTATTTAGGTGCGCTCAACCACTGCAAACCTAAACTGCACATAAGAGCTAAAAGATAAAAGGAAAGGTTTTAGCAGGCCGAACAGATGCGTTGGTTGAAGTGTCGAGCTGCTTACAAATGAAGAGTTTTTGCTTAGTTTGACGCTGTTTAGCGCTCTCAGGGCACTTTGAAGTGGTGGTTTCACCGCCATTTACGAGAGACCATGTCGAACGCTGATTTATATTCAGTTGTTCTACACCGACATGTACAACGGACTCTAGTAGAGCAAGGCGAAAATATCGTTGCTAGAATAAAACCTGGAGCAAATCGTACGGTGACAATTTTTTTTTCTTACTTTTATGAGATAAACTGAAAATACGGAAGAGACAGCCTAGGATTATAATTTTGAATGAAGAGATTAGTTAAGTATAGTCTAGTCGAACTTACTGAGCACACCGAGCCTTTTCGAATGCAACACTTTTTTCCAGCAGTTACTTCAGGGCGATCTCGTACGTATTCAGCCTACCGAGGATGTTATTCTCGTGCGTTGATCTGTCGAGTGCTCACCAGGTAAGTCATTATTATTTAATTCATTGTATAGTTATATGTAAACGCTTGCAGATTAAGCACCGTAACCTATGACGTTTTCTGAACGAGGCTTTATTGCCGCCAGGTGGAATTAGCTCTGTCATTCAATTAGTATTTTGTACGTCTAGTGTATTTATGTTCTCGTCCGCAAAAGCTAGCTAAGTTGAAGCATGGCATACTTTAGCAGCTTCGTCTGCCTACTTTGTTAGATTAGAACAAAGAGTTTACTGGAATGGTAACCGTACGTAGGCGAAGCTCCAAGACGAGCTTCTTCCGTTGCGGCAAAAAGAGGAAGCGTTAGCAGAAATGGCAAGAAGAAACCAACGGATGGGACTGTCACTCTATGCGGAGTATGAAAACAGATAGCTTTATTATAATGTAAACCAAATGCCTTAATGCAAACATTTAGGTAAATTACCTAAGCTGGGTCTGTACGTAAGATCGGCATAGACTATGGAGGTTTCATCGGAACGATGGAATGTTTGTACACGTCCAGCAGTCCAGATTGCGTAACTTCCTGCCGTTGACCTACATCTTGAGGTTCCTAAAACGACAATGTTTGGTTGAGCTGGTAACTACCAAACTCGGCCAATCTTCAGGAAAATAGTGATACAATGGCAACGAAAAGTTATGTTTATACATTGTTTCCATTGGAAATGGTTTGCTCAAATTACGTTCTAATTTATTCAGAGGCTTAGACTATTTACCCAGGACATTTAAGTGCCCCGGTCCCTTTTCGTAGTGTGCTATTCAATATGTCAATTCGCAAAAGGTCTTGAGCCCCACCATTGAATTTTTGAAGCTGCTGTTATGGACTTAGATTAGTTCAAGCGAACACTAAGGGAAAAATAGTTTTTACATTTTTTGCTTGCCGTAAAAAACATGGTGGCGGAATATAACAAATTGTCATGATAAGCTGTGTGAACAGGAAATTGTTTTTTAATGTATGCAATAGGAAATTGTGTTTTAGTGCCTTGTATAGCTCAGTGAAACACCATTCTGTTGAAGGTATAAGGCTTTATATAGAGGCATAAAGTATATCAGAGAACGCATGTCTACTGTAGGCCAAGATGGTAGCTTATCCAGTCTACGTACAGCGCCAGTGAAACATAGTAAGTTAGCATGCAGTGTAAACCCCATAACTTGTGGCCGTCACGAGATTGGAAAGGCTCTTCGTGGTTCCCGCGAGATCCTTCAACCTGGCTGTTTAGGTTTCGAGAGACCATTTACGAGAAACCGCCGGCAACCAATCTTTCGTCCAGTAGAACCCCTTGTAGATCCAAACCGATTCAACAAATCTGTTGGCGACCAAACGAACCCACAGCATCCCTCCACCATATATCCTTTTTGTGGCGATAGGTGTCAGCCTGCGCTGCATGCTCGCCTATATTCAAACCCAACTCCTCTAGCCATTGCTGCCCCGCCCGTAAGTGCACTTCCCTCTCTCGAAGCAGACGGGTTTGGCTTCCACATTCGCTGCGTACCATCACCTTAACACCACTGTGGTACTTATACTGAGAGGTCCATGTACGGTTGGAGTCGGTCTGCATGTATTCGCAGTGCTATGGGATGCGGTGCTGCTTCAGTCCAAATTGGATTGAGATCAGCTCAGCGGCTTCGGTCCTTGTCTTTTCTCTTCTATGGTCTCGACGCTCGTCCCTAGGTCTTCTTCTCGACTCTCGAGAGATGCCTTGTCTGATTCCCTCTTGTTCTTCATTGCTGCCTATCCTTTTACACCCTCCTCATTCCTCTCATTATGTCCCTTTCTTTGCCCCTTTTTTCAATGCTACATTCTGTACTGCACTTGGTGTACGCAGCTGCTTGCCCACCTACGTTCCCCATAGCATGTACCACCCTGCAGCTCCCATCCCTACCGCTCCACCTTTAAACGGTCTTGCTTCTCTGTTCTGTCGGCTCGTGGGATTCAACTGGCTCTGTCTGAATACGAACTAGGTTGGAGTCTAGGAGGGGAAAGCACCTGGTCTTGCGCCATCGGCGAGCGCAAGAGGGCCATATGGAACTCAGAAACGACAGCGGATCGTTTCGCCGATCATAGGGAGAGCAAACCTGGCAAGTTTGCCCCGGTTGGAACCCATTTATCCATTGCCCCTGGCCCCCTCTGTACTAGCCATAGGCTATGAGTACGTCCGCTCTCCAGTTCTCGTCTTGGCCGAAGGGGCTAAGGGCCCATTTAGAAGCGTCAGCTGGCTGCCGAACTGGCAGCGGACCAGCAAGATGCGTGTCTCTTGCTAGGAGGCTCAAACGGGCCATGCTAGAGCAGCAGTTCCACACCAACTACTTGCTGCTTCTAGTGAGGTATGGGAGCTATCTCCAATATCGTCCAGTACAGCGCCATACTAGGAGAAAGTTGAATGGGAGTTAGTAATGGGAAATTGCTATTCGGAAAAGAACATCAAGTCGAGACGATGGAGGGCACATGCTCGCGTGATACGAAAGCGACCAGAGTAGATGGGGGTTTTTTGCAAGCCGAACATTCTCTAGTCTGTGTTTTGGAACTGAAAGTGGAAGACTTGACGACAGTTGGCTCGTTGAAGGGAAGAAAAACGATCTGTTTCTTTGGTGGCTCATAGACGAATTCCATCGTAATCTTTGGCACACATGTATGTGTAGGTATAGTCCACCACAAGTGAGTAAAGCTTATATCGAAGTCACAAAACCGTGAAGTATCCAGAATGGATCATTGTATACCTAGAACGCTAATACGTTATTTTTGTTAAGTTGCTGGGTCATAATTTGAATAGTTTCAAAAGAGCAACAAACTACGAACACATGGTTATGAAACGAATGCTTTTCTAAAACGCCATGTTGATAACTAACTATATGAATGTGCTTTTGACAGTTTGCCATTAACTTCCCAAATATCCCTCCAGCTACTCCCTAAATAAAAAAAATGGGAACTAACTCCTCAAATGAACATACCCACTCTAGACGTACAAACAATATTCATACTAATTTTTGCAATACAGCTTTTTCGAACAAGAGTATATAACGATGGATTCTCGTTCATTCGAAAATAATTAAGGATTAATACTGAAAGGATGTATAATGTTGGTTATAATAACTAGAGAAATGAAATAAAACAAGCTAGTTTCGCTCGCAGTTTGATATGAATTATTAAGCACGAGGGCAAATAAACATATCCTCTCACATGTAGCCTATCACCGTGTGTGCACGACACGTTCATGAGATACGAACTCCCTGCAAACATTAGATCTATTCTTCCTCGGCGCATTTGGCCGGATAATCTTTCTAAAATTATTGTTTGTTGCGCGCCATATTGTGAAGAGAGCTTTTACTCACATACGCACACATATTAAAATGCGAGTAGAAGGGCTACATCCCATAGTTGTTCAAATTGAGACTGATTACTTTGGTGATGATCATTTGAGAGTTTGTGAATTGTTGTCCGAGAGTTCTTACACAACAATTTGCATACATTTCTGTTAACAAGGAAAAGAATATATTGTTGGCCACCGAGGAATATTACGCCCTGTCCTGGGTATGCGTGTACTGCGATACAGACAAATTTTGATTTGTGATTGTTGTAAATAAAGTGAGTACATCAGAGTGTATTCATCAACTGTAATTGCATTGATTTAATAAGTTCACAGCCTTGAAAGGCCGAACAAGAACTAAACGGATACGCAGGGAGATAACAAAAAACAAATGTCACAAATGCATGTTAGCATATGCTTACTAAGCTCCTATTAATGCACGACCATCTATACTCTTGCCTTTTAATAGATCTAAACTTATCAAATGAAGGGATTGAATTATTATAGATATTGACCAAAAGTGACGGTTCTCTAGAGCCTGATCTAGGTACAAGGATTGACTTGGACTTTGCTTATACCAGTCGCTCAGCGCGCTGTGCATCACATATAGATCCTAAGGTACGATGAGTTCTATATATTTTATATTTTTATTGAATGCAATTTTATGAAATGAAATGCTACAATTTTAAACAGGCCATTATATAACAGATATGTTTGCTCCCTTTAGCCGTTGCCTATATATTGCGGGTAGCCAGCTGCGTAACAGTTGTTTATTCTTAATTGACGTTTGGTTCATTGCCAGCATGAATTCTCTATTTTAACTTACACCCACCTGCCACACTGACAAGGCGAGGCCCCAATTTGTTCGGGTATTGTTGGTTGTTTTAATGGCTTTAGCGTTGGGAGTGGAAACAGGGAGGTTGAAGTAAAAAAATGGGCAAAGACGAACTAGGAAACAAAGGAAGAAAGAAGGGAGGTATCTGTGAAAGGGTGTGTTGTTGCGTTGCGCTTGGTGTAGGTAACAGCGGGGTCACGCAGAGTCGGTCATAGGCAATAGGGGAAGACGGTATGGCACGAGAGAAGTGGGATGGCTCTGGAAAGTGGCGCAGATGGCGTTGGTGGTCGTTGCCTGCCGGGGTCAGGCTGGTGGAAAGGAACTTGTCGCTACGCCATAAGTTCGTTGTCTTGCCGCCGCAGGCCGTACCTTGGCCAGGAAAAGCAGTTTGGGTCAAATAGTGCTCTTGGCGGATTTCCCAAAGAGGGAAGGAGAGAGAAAGGAACAACGATGTTCGGGACAGGTGACTGCGAAACAAATGGCTCCCCGCGCATTGAGAATGGCAATGGCGCGGCCTCCTTTAGGAGAAGGTGCTCACCTCGAAACGTACTAGATGGAAAAAGAGCATCGATGATCAACGCGCTGTTAACTGTGGGTGCCAAGCAACAGACGGGTAACGCTGATGCGGCTGTATCAAACGTTTATTCGCTTAAACGATCGTATCCAGAACGACTCAATCAATATTTCTTTCGCGAACAGGAATGTATCATAGCCTAGATGTAGTTTTCTAGATAACTATAAGTTAATCAATAAAAAATATCGATCATCCAAAAATACTGACGAACTTCCTTGGGGTTAATAATTCGGTGATAATAAAAAAGGATCGATTCTCGCTCCTCTTTCTCAGGGGGTTTGTTCTTGAATAATTACTCTTGTATGTATTTAATGCTGCACTTATGGCATGAACTACTAAGCGGTGCCACCCATACCAGTACAACAAAGCTGCGAAAACCATGGTAGATTAATATTACATATTGCAAAGTAATACTTGGAAGGGTCCAAGAAAAAACCTAATGATTCGTAATTCTAAAATGTAATTAAATTTGCAAATTAGCGTTGAGCATGTAGTACATCCCCAACAAGAAATCGTCTCTTTTAACTCTGTCTGGACATCAGTATAGGGTTTACTGGAACTTGCCACTGTCCGATCTTTATAACTTCCACAAAGTCCTGTCGCTACGCACAACCAGGCCCGCTTTTCTGGTAGAGGATATTCTGTGCTGGGCATTCAATGCAACGAAATCGCCATGCCTCAGGCATTTCTCAGTGCAGTGACCCGTCTGCTTAGGCCCCTGCAGACAGGCATGTCCTGTTAAGCCGAACAGCAGGTTTGCTTGATGCGTTGCGACTAGATGGCGGACTTAGAAGCATGCGACTATTGGGTCATGCGACAGCCGCGAGCCCTGTGACGGGAACAGCAGAAGCACATCAATGTAGTCAAGGCAAAAGGCTGCAGGTGGACCTTGGGGGCTTTCCTATCAAGATGAAATCAGGACTATGGCTAGGAAGCAAGATTGGGCTCCTACTGAGAACCATGTCCATGCGGACAAACGACTGAGGGTCGAGAATAGTGGAACAGGTGGTCCCAATCCCAATAGCATTCATTATTATCAAACAGACGGAGCAGCCATCAGTAGCAGGTTTCTCATATAAGGCCTCTGGATGGGATACCGCCGCTAGATGGGACGTGATATCACCTTATTCAACCACGGAGTACAATAGAGGCCCATTTTTGTGACGTGAGATGTAGAAAAAAGCCACCAGGTAGAAAAAGCTGGTGACGTGAGTACAATTTCTCGAGACAGGACAGCAGAATCTCGGCCTGAAGGAGAAAGCACAGCTTAGACATTCACCGTGGTTATGACAACTGGAAAATCGAACAACGAAAATAGTTTTCTTCACGCGATATGACGAGCCACAGAGTTTCAGAACCATAACATGTTCTAGAATTGGTTCTGGCATACTAGTTCAGAAGTACCCACGGCGACTTCCAAGCTCAATTCGTGGAGCCGAAGTTTAATTCAACACACGTTTTTTTAGTTAGAATCGAGCAGGGTGTTAAAATGTGTATGCCATTATTTACTACCAAAAATCCCTTCCGTTGCCATATCCCTCACCAAATGATCAGTCTTATTGCAAGCCATGTTTGAATTAAACATGTTTGATACAATGACCTGCAAAACAGCGACCCCAATGGGCACTTCGTGTTGGCCGTGATAGTTGCCAGTGCTCGCGCTGCCTTAGTTGCCTTAGTCAGTACAACATCCAGGTGTGCCTTGCCCATCAGCCCGATATCTAGATGATACCCTAGGTACCTGGTCGTGTCCTTTAGGGCAACCTCATTTTCCTCTCTCCCTCATACACGATCCTGACATTCCCAATCCTCTTATGACCGGTCAATAGGACTGCTTCGTTCTTGTGTGGGGCGATTTCCAGCTCGTTCTCGGACATCCAGCTGCGGATCTGGTCTAGTGCCTCATTGGCATTGCTTTCCAGTTCAAGGTTGTTCTTGTCTTTGCACAGGATCGCTAGATCGTCCGCATGCGCTAGCAGAGTGAACTCCCTGGGATCCGCCCCGATGTTAAGCAGGTCGTTGTAAGCGATGTTCCATGGTAGCGGCCCCAGGACTGGTCCTGTAGGACGCCAGCTGTCACCTGCCTCCTGTGGCCATTGTGCTGTATACCCTATCTTGCCCAATCTTGTAGATATGAGTTAACCATCCGCATGATGAAGCTAGGGGTGCATCTCTTTCTTAGTGTGTTCAGTGTGAGCTTCCAACCTACAGTATTGAAGGCATTTTCGACATCCAGGAGAACTAGAAATACCAGCTGCCTGGCCCTCTAAGTTCTTCTGTTTTCATACTCTGCCTCGCTCACCACCCAATTATATCTATATATAAGTATATAGCAATTATATAACACATTGTAAATATATGACTAAATACAGCTTCGCTGTACCTTATAGATGAACACAAATCTACTAAAAACTTTGGCAGTTCGCGCGTTCGCTTGGTTGCCATCCTACAGGTTGGATTGGTCTGTTTCATTGTAAAATGTATTGCTTTTTCATTTTTTCTGCTGACAATATTTTGTTTGCTCGTTTGTGTCGAGTTCTTAAAATTTTTAGGAACTTAAGAACGCCACAAGGAGAAAGCTATCTTGAGAGACAAAGTCAAAAGTTGGAGTGCAAAGTCAGGTCGAGCTTCCGAGAATAGCATCGATGAATGTGTTGGTGTTGTGTGTATGTGTTTGTGAGAAAATGTATGTAAAAAATTAACTTTGCACAGGAAGTTATCCTCTAGCTCAACCAATAGGGACCAGGTCTGGAAGACCGACCATCCCATGCTTGGAGGAGAGAGAAACCATTTTTTCTTTGACCTACTGTGCTCGCTTTCCTTGTTATTTCTTTTCCTTAATAAAACAACCAGATGTGCTCTATATGGAGTATGAATGCCGATTTCTTTCAGCGAATTTAGCTGTTGGCCGTGCGACATGAACGGATAAAAAACGTAAATCGACATTACACAGTTGAACCAACTTTTAAACATGAAGCAGCTTCATGTTTATATTTCTGCACTTTCCTACGGGGGAAAAACAACGTGTCGTCACATCTTGTAAGCTGCCCTAAACCTAATGGAAACCACACCCAGCTTATTTAAAACACTACCGCAATTTGTACTTGTTTTATGGAGCTTTCTCCAGCTGAGCAACTTGAAAAATATTTCGTTATGGGAAGCTCGTTTTACTCACGGCTCGTGGTAAATTTGCCATAACTCAAGAGTGAGTAAGGGAAATGAATGATGCTGCGCGTGATTAGCCGTAATTTAAGATGCCAGTGGTCCTCCCTTGGACCTCTCTTGGGTTCATTAGATTTATGCCAGATGAGTACGAAAAGTTTTGATGGTTCAGAAGGCTGCAGAAGGTCTCTTTTGCTGTGTGGATCTTCACAAAGACTATCTAAACAGGGGATGGAAATAGGGTGCGATATAAGAAGATAGTGTTAGTTAAGGCCTACCAGAAGTGGAGGGTCGGTAGGGGTCAGTCGACGCTGGAGGCCTTTAAGGTCTGACAAGAACGGACGAAGACTCATAAGTAGTGTTCGCTTTAAGAGCGGTGGTAACAGTGAGCGATGATTGTAAGAGCGAGAGCGAACCAACAACTCTCTCTTTCACGAGAAACCAGGCGCAAAGAGCTTAAAATGTGCACAAACTGGATGAGCGATCTTACCTCTTTCTTCCCTACTCTATTGACGCTGCTTGCCGGTTCATTGCTGAGAGCAACGTAGTATATATGAACGCCTTCCAAAACGAGTGGGCGTCGAACAGGAAACGACTGCGTGGAAACAACTGTTCTTTAGGACCCTCTATTATTTTGTAAAGGAAGAACACGAAAAGCTAGTTTTTCCGATGCAAATAAATGTGTGCGATGTCGCACTCGAGTAAATAAGACGGACGTATTCTTGCTGTCAAACTGCACCGTCAACAAGAGGGATAACGAATCCACGCTAATACGTGAGCCAAGACGGGCAATTTGTTTGTAACAATTAACGCATTTAAACAATGAGGCTCTAACCTAAAAAACATGATTAAAACAGGTACTTAATGCTTAATGGAAGATTAGATAATAGAAGCACATTGTGTAACCTAACTTATTGGATGAATATTGTAAGTGTCAAGATATACGCCAATGTGCGCCAAATAACGCCCATATACGTCAATATATCTGCCAGACGTGTTTATTGAAAACTTCTTGTGTACCTTGCGACTAATTGCAGAGCTGCACTATGAGAGATAGTGGTTGGGTTTCAAGAGTTGGTAAAATGGCATGCCACGTGCAATATCTATGTAGGTACAGTGAAATATGCAAATCGATGAGTACCGTAATAATATTTACTACAATGAAATATAACGGTATCGGCAAAAGATGTTACTTTACAGGTGCCAATATACATTAAACTATTAAACAAATTTTAAAACTAGCTTAACTATAGTTAAGAACAAAAATTCAGTTGGAGGCGCGAGGTTCAGTAAACTATTATGCATAGCTATGGACTGCATCCCATAAACATCTCTCCTGATTCCTGGTTTCCTTTTAGTAACGTGCCTTTGATAGACGCTTTACGAGTGCATTTCTCATAAAAATCTTTTGTGCGCTTCTGAAAATCTTATTCGTTAACGAGGATTTATAAGCAAAGAAGATACTAGCTTTTGCTTACCTACTACGTTGTTTATCGTGTTATAATAGTTTGACGAAGGTGTTTGAGTTTGCTAATGCGCTAGCAGAGCACCTTACAAATCATTGACGAAAATACCTAGAAGGGAAATCGTAGAAGGAACAGTGGCGCAATTGGGTAAAGTCTATTTCCACATAAAACTGCGATACTTTTGAGATTTCCATCATAGCTCAGAGTCGCAGCACATATTAAAAGTATTATCTAATAAAAACAAAAAATTAAAGCTAATCCAATTCGAGTCCACGATTCTAGTATGACATACCGTAGTCTTGTAAAACGACTCAATAATGCCTTAAGGTGAGGTTAACATGCACGCACTCTGCATTCCGCAAATAGATATGATGCCTCTAAATAGTCATTCGGTGTATTTCCCATACAATTTCAGGTGTTACCAGGCATGTACGTACGAGACATATAGGAAGTACAAATATCGACGTTCATACTATTCAAAAGTTTGAACAAAATCCGAACGGTGTTAAGACGCTTGAAAACCAAGAATGTCAATATCCCTTCTAAATCTATATAATCTTTACCAGAGTCTCAGGTAGTTTATAACGTTTTTCGCTAGTTAAGCTTAACTGTCTTCTCATGCCATGAATACGCCGGAAGTGAGCTGCTAGGTGGGTAAACAAAAAAAAGGTTCAAAAACCCATGTAAAATAAACTGGTAAGAGCAGCCCAGCTATCATTCACTGGATCCGCCTAGCCATATACCAAGTAGACGACAAGTACTATTTATGTGTTTGCTACGCAACTTACTGGGGTTCTTTTCGGACTATTTAATATAAGGAAAAACAAATAATGTGCTAAATTCGAACAATTAGACTTAAGTACTGACAGCGTTACTATTGTCCTCGATAGTGTTTCAATAGTAATGTAATAAGCTTTAGAAATACCACGGATATCATCAACTCTTTGACGCCAGGAGGCTAAGTTTGTAAAAGTGAAGTATAGGTTCTGAACTTATTGCATATAGATCTCCACACTTTTATAAAAAAAATCTGATTAGTGCCCATCACTTTCCTCACAAGCGTAAATAGGCTTAGTTGGTGCGCTTTGTGTACAACGGAGTCGAACCTTTTTTGCTTGAGCATTTTCAGATATACTTAGCAACAAAATAATATAGAATCCATAGCAGGGAAAGAAGGAAATACTAAGCAACGGCTAAGTCAAATACTTGCTCAATTAGGCTAAGTAGCGTTTAGGCTTATTCAAATCTACAGCTCAGTTTTTGTTTTGTACATTGTTTTAAGTATCCAAAAGTAGCCCACACTACCAGTATACGGCTTTCGTTTTTCTAGGATGCTTAATGGCCACATTATCAGTTCCGTTTTGTTTTCAATTTTAGTTCATTATTCTCCCCAGTTCATTCCGTACCCGCACTCTTTACTTAGAGTATGGCAGATCAATATGTTTTTGAAATCGATACAAAGGACGATTTTCTGGGTGAACGTTAGCTTTATTTTTCAACGTAATCCCCCTGACCTCAATATACATATTGAAACGATGTTGTAGTTCTTTTAGCCCTTCAGGGATAAGAAGGGTCCTGAACAGAACACATACGAATGTTTGTGTAAAAGAGTATCTGTTAGTAATATTAGAATATTTGCAATAAAAATTAGAAAATATCTTAGCTTCCACGAAGTATCTAAAACATCCTCCACAATACACCTCCAAACCTGATTTTGGTTTCAGACTCTTCCTATAAAATCGTATGTTAAAACTAACGTGGGTTTATATAAAAATATATGAGGGTATCCTACTCATAAAAAATCATTTTCTTAACCCGGTATGACATTAACAGCTCAGTAACACTTAAAAAGCTGGACATTCTGCATACTTTCACACCTTCATTTGTCATCTTGCGTAAAAGTCAGTCGAGCAGGTCGAAAGCTAAACGGAGTAAACGGAGTTTACGATATATAATATCTTCCATATCTGTTCCAAAGGTGGCAAAACTGCCTTTAAATTCGAAGAAAAAGATTTGAAAGAAATGCATATACATTATATAGTATCCTTAACTAAAGTAAGAATTTATAAAATTACCAGTTAAGCCGCAGCTTGTATAGATAATAAGAAATAGTAACTGGTTACTATTATTCACTGGATGACCAAAGTTCTTGCTAATAAAGATAAGCTAACATTTGACCTTGGATTCTCCCACATGGTCGTTCTAGACCCTGATAACTGAGTATAAATCAGTAGGCAAATACCTAGCGTTTTCTTGCTTAAACATGTTTCAAGTCCATCAAAATAAAATGTTCAAGCGTGTTTAACCAGCACAGCTTTTTTCGATGCTACGTATATCCACGCTGCACGTACTACGTTTAATTGACTTGAAAAGATTAAGTTCTTTACAAAGCCACGGCAATATTCCAGAAGCTGGTATAAAAAATTTGCACACATTTGGCTTAAGATACTCGGTGCAAAGAGAATAGTAAGATTAATAAATTATCCTTTAGTCCTCCATGCGTACAGTAAATGTGTGCTGTTAATATTTTAGTCAATCTCCATATAATATTGAATATGTGTAAATACCACGTGAATAGCACAAGAACTCATGGCAAAAATAAAAAAAAGAAAAATTGATTTCTGGAAATTAGAATTGTACGTAGGTCAAGTGCGTTTTCATTAAAGGTACCTATTTAATGCGCGCAGACGACGAAGTAGCCGTGAAAACATGTTTTACAACAAAGTCGATTAATTCACATAGTTGAAGCTAGGCTCTGAGCCGATTATTAATCAATTTCGTTAGGCAAACAGCATTAATATTTTTAAGGCAAAAAATGCCAAAAATTGAATACGAGTTTTTAGCTCGGCAAAGGTTAACGTAAAAAAATAATAAAAAAAGTTAATATGACTATTCAAAGCAAAACCAAATTTTGCCAAGCCAGAGCTTTTCCTTAACTTATCAACTACATTTTCTTCACTTCCAGTAAAAATTTAGCAAAACAGTATTAGGATCGAGCCTTAAAACCGTGTCGGGCTCGGTAGCTTGGCGCATTCGCGTGCGCGTTGTAGCAGGAGGAGACACGTACGCGTTCGATTCCCACCGTTACACATTTACCTTTTTGAGGTCGGCCTTACGAAATAATGTAGAAAGCGCTACCATGGTTGTTAAATCTTGGCTGACGACCCTAAAATATATCCGTATAACGAAATACAAGAACACAAGTAAGCGCATATAAAAACCCAAATTTTAACCTTTAGCTCTGTTCTCGATCCTATAAGTGTTCTAATCACGCTAAAAGCAGTCAGGGCGCGCACATATATGTACCCTGACAGGTATATTCAGACAAATACGTAAAAGACGGTTCTCAAGCCTCTTGGTAACGCTATAGATTTAGCATCGCTAATAAAACGTCACAATGTTTCCTCGACCATCGACAATACAATGCATAGACGCCGTAATAGAGAGAAGGAACAAACTCGCTGTCTTGCCCAATCTAATTAGCTATTGCTGAAAATCCTTTTCTGTAGTCGATTTGACTTTCCCCAAGGGAACTGGCATTCGTATGATATCGGTACCTAGAGTGATATATTTTCTTATTTTATGCCCATCTATACCGTGTACTATATAACCATGGGAACAGTCAGTGGGTTTGTCTAGCTATGCAAACACACTGTTATTGACAAAAATCTTTTAGCAACATATATCAAACCAAACCAGGGAAGCGTCGAACTGGGACTATATTGTTGAACCCACCGTGGAGAGTGGCAAGCCATAGTAATCGAAGAGCTTGCAGAGCTTTTCTGTTTCCCACTCAGTACAAAAACTGCGCGATTTCCCTCAACTGTTGGACATGAAAATAGACGATTTGGGTGCACATATAGATTGGTTTCAAGTGCCAACCTATGCTTTGCGATGATGACTCTACGGAGTTTTCGAGAAGTTGTCTCATACGCTTAGATAGGGTGGAAAGGACAAAGCCAAGCATTCGTTCAGCAAGCGCTGATGCTCTGGCTGCCACAGACTGCGGAAGCTGCAGCAGATGGTGCACGAATAATTGTATGCGAGTACCAGCTGTTTGAGTTACTTACGCACATATATCACCCTCGGAGAAGGATGAAATAAGGCACGATTGGGTTAAGATCGTCGAAGTTCATACGTATATATAAACAGTTAGTACCTAATAACAAATTAGGCCGTTTCGAAATTTCACATATATTCGACTTTGATCAAAAATAAGCCCGACCTGGGATCGGTCAGTACGAAATTTTGCTGGGAACCCTCCCTGGAACTTGAAAGTCGAAGCAGGGAAGCAAAGAAAACCACCTCAAAGGCGACGAAGGACGTCGAGCGGCCGTTGATGGTTACAGTTGGCAGGCCCAATGAGCGGTCATTCCATCGTATAATCCGAGAGACATAGTAAGGGCTCTCATACCCGACCTAAGGGATTTCACCGACCTGGCGACAAAACTTATCACTTTTGGACCTAGATTATCACTGACAATAGAAAATTGCAAAACTACCTTTGCAGCGGTAAGGCGTCCTCGTTGTTCCATCGCACAACAGCCACTGATAAACACGTCCACTCTGGGATCCGCTTAAAGGATAACGAAAACGACGTCTGTTGCAGAATAAGCTTGAAGCAACGATTTCCGAAAAAACCCGCCAGAATAGTCAACAGACGAATTGGCTAAGTTTATTGAATAGCTGCTTACCACAGCTAGCGACTGGGCAATAAGCGTCGCAACAGCAGCCGCAGGTCAAATGTCAAATGTGTCAAATGTCCACAAAATGTCTGGAGTTAATTTACTGGGTTAGATTCCAAGTTGAGGATGAGGAGCTAGGATGCACGATGCAGGTACAACTCTATTCACATTACGGCTTTTTAGATATTGGAACAGAGAGCACTTTTTAAGGCAAGGAATCCGACTCTGAATTCCGACTATTTGTTTCGGTAGACGTCTACCACTCTTCGGCCTGTGATACTATTAACCGGAGGGACAGGCTCGAAAAGTGAAAATGAGTGCGGTGCTTTAGTGGCGTAGGTATGCCCTCTGCGTGAGTGTTAGGCCACCTAGGTAAATACCTTGGTGTGGAGCTAGGATGCGCATGAGCGTTACTTCGTCGCAAAAAAAGCAACTTTGAGACGCTTATCGGCTTCAATCTAGAGCAACAATCTAGAGCTTCTGCGTACAACGTAACTTGGACTGCAAAGGCGTGGACTGAGGACACAGCAGACACAGTGTAAAAATTCACAAGAGCATACAAACCCAAGTAGAAGCAGTAGCTGCAGCTAAGAATGGCATACCTAAATAGCAGTACTTGTAAGCGTTTTCCCTCCAATTTGATTATAATTACTTGACCGATAACTGCAAACCTATATATTCTATTCTTGAAAAGTATAAAATAGCTTTCACATAAAAAAACACCAAGTATTGTCTCTGGGGCTGGAGTTACGTCCGATTTAAATTTTATAACGAACTAAAGAGTAACCTTAAGAGCGAAAGTCTGCGAAATTTCGAAATGCTTTTATTTGAGTGGTCACCGGCCTATATATCTGAGTAGAAGTTACTTAAAAAGCTTTATAGGGGCGTTAGTTAAATTAGATAATAAACTAGATTTATTACGCATGCGCATAGTTTGACATAACCATTTCTTAAAACACAGAATGTCATACGAAAAATATATAGCAATTGCTCGCTGTAATGATAATTAACTAGGTTTTAAGAACCTGACGTTGACTCACTATTACAAAGAAATGACGCTATTAAAGGGTCGATAAAAGGTTTACCTTTACCTTAAATTTAAGTTGAATGGTCATAAAGATATCCCTTCAAAACTAAAGAAGTATCTTGATGTGAAAAACTTAAAATTTCAGGCAAACGTTTATTTTGTGTACTACTGAATAAAATAAAATAAATATCTATTATTATTATTATGGATACAAATATTGGCTCTGATATCCTAAAAAATGCGTATTTAATGTAAAATTTATATGTATTAGTATCCCATTTCTGCATAGTGACATCATTCTAAAAAAAAGTTAGAATATGAGGCCTCTGAGATTCAAATACACAAGTTGCACATGAAAGAAATCGTTGTGCCAGACATCGTAGTAGGCATCAATTTGCCCAACAAACTTCAACATATCATCACTGGTTTTAGTATTGTGTTTCGATGAATTTCATTTCAAGACAATTGCTAACAAACTCATAGGCCAAGGCAATATTCTACCACTATTACATTCGAATCTGGCAAAGCGCTTCTGGTTCTCCTCAAATAAAATTTTCGTCCATTCTCAATACTTCGAATTTCCATTTTTGGGCCCTCGAAATCATGCCTGGACGTCAAGGTGGCCTATGGAAGTTGCGTAGAAATTCGATTACATCCCGGATCACCTATATCAGACTGAAGTTGAACGCTTTTGGCCCATTATAGGTGAGATCCAACTAAATCTGTAGACGTTCCACCTTTCGCGGTAATCGAGGCAGTTGTAAAATACTTTCGTTCATTCGCACAGTGCACCTGAACATATTATAAGGTCATGCCTGGTCATGTTGGGCACCTGCTATCTGTTTTTAAAAAGGTTTCACGATGTCGGAAAATTCGCATAAATAATTGTATTCTTGATAGTTGTGCATCTACTGTGTATTACACACACGTATGATTGGCCAGTAGATATACATAAAATTGTTGGGTGATCTTAGCACAGATTAATCTCAGCACATTGGTTCGACGGGTACGACCTATCTTTGTGTCCATTTCGTAATATTGAATTAGCCTTAACATGCGCTGTACGTTATCTTTTCCGTAGGTTTATTGCCTCTGTATGCAAATGATATGCCCGAACAACCCAGCTCAAAGAACTGGTGTCGACGAAAATCACGCTCGGGCACCATACAGCGTTCCAGTAGATAACTAAACTTACGCAGACATTTTGCCGATTGATGATTTACGCAGGAGTCGGGCAGCAGCAGGTAAACTGTGCTGACTTTGGGTAACGCCGTCGTCAAGTTAGGGTTCGAATTCGATGTTCGTTAGCGCAACTTCTCAAGGCACATTGACCATCGAGCCCGCACACAAGTGGTGCGGGATCGACGGCGCTTCTACTGTGCAAGTGGGTCAACCTCTAAGCAGCAGCTATCTCGAAGTACCGGAAATCCCTCGAATGATCCATACTGTTCATTGGTCACGCATGGAGACTTGCGCCGTAGAAGGGAAGTAGAGTAAGAATAAACGATCCCGGCTTTGACCCGAATAAACAGCTCCTGACTTGCCGACCTAAGGGGGCAAGAGCATCTCATCACATCACCAAACATTCGCTGCGTCACTACTCCTTAGCTTTCCTTACGCTATTGGCTATGAGCTATTGAGTGGCCGGGGAAAACAGACGTAAGAAGCTCTGGATAAGAAGAGCAAACGGGAATTGAGTTACTGCTGCTTGCAGAGAAAGGCCTTCCTCCGAATCGAGTCCCTATCTTCTCTGCCAATGTCGACGGATAGAAACTAGGAAGGAGCACATACGTACAGGCACACAGTAACGCCCCACACAAATATAAGGCAGTGAACACCTACTCATTACATACACAACCATCCTTTCAGAGCTGGAACTGTGAAAGTAAAAAAATTAAGCTTAGCTAATAACAATAAGCAGCATTTTTCGAATCTTTTTTTTAACCAGTTGGACAACAATTATTCTGGGAAAAGGCATGTAAACGAAACTACTTTTTTGAACAAGTTAAAAGTATCCATTGGACATAAGACCAACATTGCTTTACTTATAATAGTCTGGACATCTAGAACTTCGTCTAACCAAAGCCCAGCATAGGTTACCTCTATACTGCCTGGCCTGCACCTGTTGTTGTTTAGCTTGTAATAAATGTAAGTAACTTTATTTACTTACACATAATTACGGAATTTAATTTACTCGGCCAATTAAATAAGCAAAATCATTCTGCTAGTAGTCCTGTATGGCTAGCGCACCCTTTGGGCCGTGGTAAACACTACACGAAATTGAGGAGCACACTTACGCTATGACGTTGTACACGCTTGCGACGCACTTCTCACTTTCATCTGTTGCTGCCCTACTCCGACTTTGACTTCAGCAGCTTCCACTTCTTCTCCTGCTTCACTTCAAAGCCGGAAGCCGAAAGATTTTCTTGAAAACTACATACACCGCAGTCCTCTGTAAGACCCAGTTCTCTTTGCCTAGCTCGAATCGACACTTGTCGAATAGTTTGTTATTTTCTTGTTGTCTAGCGCGTTGTCTAAAGCCAGAAACAGGCTGCTTAACTGCAGACACTCGGGCATGAATAGTCTTCTGTGTGTATGTCAACCCGTGTGTTTCTCGGTGTATGGTTGTAACTTAGAAGGTCAATTTAATAAAATATTAGCACTGCTTTTGTCGTTGTTGTATTCACTTCCTTTTGCGTTTCTGCTGCGCGCGCTCATTTGAATATAGTTCCTCGAAATGAGAATTTTTTCCTGTGGAAAGCCACCAAGGTGACGGCATTAAACAAAATTACTTATTTTGTTTATTACGTGCTCCTTATGTGATACATTGTGTGACGATTACCCAATAGTAAGAAAGCATACGCACACTATAAGTGTACAGACAACAATTTCAACTTGGAATGGTTTGAAATGAAGTTTAGAATTCTGCTGTATTTAGATTACCTTGTCGGCGCAACAATTAAGCATCCGGCTGCCATAGGTTTCCTTAGTCTTTATCATAGTAAATATTCTAGTTTCGGATGGTTTCGGGTTTCGCAACCATCCCCGGGCGAAGCTTAACTTCTACCGGGCGCGTCCCCAGGTATCAGGAATGCCCGCCAAATATGGCAGGGATGTATTTGAGAATAACCCGGCGCGGACCGAACTAGCCAGATATGGTGCGTCTGTCGAGCTCGGTGGCTTGGTGCATTCGTATGCGCCTTGCGACCGGAGGAGACACGTAGGTGCA
>MNPL01010312.1:91355-103385 GCA_002081605.1 Tropilaelaps mercedesae
CCTCTGCCACCTACATGGCCGTAACCGCACCAGCCCCATAACCTCCTTCACCACTACCCCCAACCTCCTCCACAGCTTCGATGTCCATGGTCGTTTTCATAACCACGGCAGCCGTATCCAGCATCTCCTCATGTTCCTCTTCCTCCATAATCACGTCCGTGCCAGAATAACTACGATAATGGAGAACGAAAAAATCCTCATTCTTTCCTTATCTGAAACGATAAGTAGGTTGTGCCTTCCGAGACAACAATGGTCGAAATATATATGCGGAAATATTATTGAACACTGCATTTTATATCATATGGATTGCAAATAATATCATTCTGCTATGAAAATTCTGCTATGGTACCCATAAAGTAAGCGTGTTTGTTTTCTCATATGGACAGGGAGTTTACACCAAAGGAGTTCCACCACCCGATACTGATGATACAGTCCTAATGTACTCTCCAGGGGTATTTTTATAGTAACTAGTACATACCTAATTGTAGCATGAAGTTATAAAGCTAAGATCTCGTTTTCACTGTCCTGGGCAAACACTGCAGAACATACTATTGATACCCTCTGTGCTGACAATTACACGCGCACTTATCGTACTTACTTCAAATGTTATTTATCTGAGAGTTATTGTAAGGGCGCAATTTTAGAGGGAAATTCCGTAAATCCCGATAATCTATTATCGAAGGAACATTGGGACCACCTTTGTGTCAAATGTATACTGGTGTTCATCTCTAAGGCACATAATGGCGGATTTGACGCTGAGATGATCAGGTTATTTTCTGTACATACCTTCACATCAAGTGTATAGTCGTTTCTAGAAGAAAATGATGAAAAGCTGTCTACATAGCTTAAGAATATCGGCATAAGATTCGTATCATATGGACGATAGAAGAAAGTTTTAATGTCTAGAATAACCGTGGTATTAGTATAAGACAGGATGCACCATTTCGCAACATCTTTTACAATTTTGTGCCAATATTTTAGCGAATTAATGATGTTTCTGCCTTTTAGCCGTTATTGACACGCATAAAGACGGATTTCGAGTTTTTAAAATTATATCAGATAATTACATTATTCAGAGTCCTGTACTTACAAGAAGTTTCGTTTCATATAGTGGATTAAAATGGTCGTCGGAGTGCAACGTCATAATCACTTGGCACTTTATTATGATGCCCAATCGTACGTTCAAGAGCGTGATTCTGAGAAAAATTATAAACAAAAGTAAACGAATGTTCTGTCTACAAGTACGAAAGCCACCTCAATCCGGATACGCTCCCATTACCCTAACTGATAATGTTTAGGCTATTACAGCGCAAACGTTATTTTTGCTTCACCTTTCTTGAATGTTTGATTTTTATGTTCAACGAGTTTACTAGGATTTAACGATTTCACTAGGATTTTATAAGGGTTTATTTTATATTTAAAATATTTGTCGTGGTATTAGCTGGGTTGGTCAGAACGTTGACAATTAAACTGGCTGGTGTCATTACTGGGTTCTCTTATGGCACAAATACCCCTCTCTATGTTAATCACTTTTATATGTAAGGCAACTAAGCTTGAAACAGTGTGTTTTAGTAATTACCATGTCCTGGTAATTTCGATTGCAAGGTATTATTACGTTCTATTGATGGGCACGATTATACATCTACCTATATGATGTGTCCAGAACTAAATTTCCTTGCGCATGATTTTCGCTATGAGTTTATAGACTAGTGCCGGCCTGTGTATGTCTACTGTACAAAACCTTCACGGTTTGCTTTTATATGCTGGATTTGCGTAACACAGGTGAGCGAGAACCGGTATGGTCTAGATTGTACCCGTCGCGGCCTAAAATCCTGCATAAGCTTCATCTACTCAGACCTTAATTACATCAAATGGAGCTCGATACTACATTAACAAAAATTCTTAGAGTGAGAGAAGTAATAAAAGAAAAGAATCTGTTTTGATATATATACTTGTAGGTGGTAGATATCTGTGTATCAACTATTATATTTGTACTCAGACGGTAAGTACAATCATTATGGTTTCATTACAATTTACATTAATTTGAAAACTAATATTTTACGACACGACTCATTTTTAGGTCATACATTCTCAATGTCTGTGCTAGGAATAACTCCAATTAAGACCCTACAATTAGCACAAACATTGAAATATCAATAGTCGTCATATTCTCTATGGCCATATGCACCACCACTGCCGCCACCACCTTTATCTGCGTAGCCGCGCCAGCCCCGGTGACTATAACCGCCTCTTCCATCACAACCGTTCCCACCTCCCTCATAGCCTCGATAGCCGTAGTCATCTCCATAGCCGTTACGGCCGTACCCACCACCTGCTCCAGCGCCTCTCCTCCTCCATATCCTCTGCCGTAGCCGCATCGGCCTGTCGTAACAGCTCCCAACAGAACAACTACGATGATGGAAAACAGTAAGGGCTTCATAGCTTTCTCTTAAATAGAAAGGTACATTGAAAAATAAGTTCACGTTGTTAGCCATCATATGACATGTCGCACAATGATACGTGCGGATCTGCACTCAAACTATAATTAATTTCATATAAATCGCGTTACATTGCTGTGGGTTTGAGTCGTGACAATTTATACCGGGAACTGTGGCTGAGTGCTCGACCCTTTCATCTTTAGCATAATATAAGGAAAAGCGTACCAGCTATAACTAGTAAAACTAGATAAACTTGTTCTGGGTGGTAAACAAGAAACGCTACTTTGACCCTATTTGATGAGTTTGTATTGGGACTATTCTGTTTTTCCTGGTCACCGACGCGTAACAATAGCTGCCGTTGTTGTAATTCTATTTTTGTTCCAGCGAAAAAAGAAAGCAGAAGGCGATGCGCTACCAGAAATAGCAACCTGTATTGACAAAAATTCAGGCAAAATGTATGCCTCAAGTTTATTGATTTGATTAAACATATACCTTTAGATGTTAGTATGGTAACCCGAAACAAGCACGTAAACAGTTTTACACGTTGTGGCTATAAAGTATTTGCAAACGCTCAATAAAATTAGGGAATACTGAGGGTCGACTAAGAGTCAATTAAGATTATCTTAGTAGGCTAAGAAAATGTTCAAGAGGCCTATTATAAACTTTGATTTAAAATAGTGGGAAGGACAACCATAGAAAGTTTGTATCAAGCTTTCTTCACACATTTTCGCAATGGGACCATCCTATTAACCTCTCATTCTGTTGGTGGGTAGCGTTGAAAAATAGAAATAAAAATATAACAAGTCGCTTTTTTGCACTACAAACAAGACCGCATTACCATCTGTAGGCTCCCGTATAGAGTTCAAAGGCCTGCATGACTCTTATCATGCTCTTTCTGCTTGAAGCTGCGCCCTATATGTTCATTTAAGTGAATACCCATATAATTAAACATTGCAATAGTTTTATACGAAGTTATTATTTACTTTAAGGAAAATTGCAATATTCTTACGCCTCAAACAAGGATATATTAATTTGTAAGAGTAATTATCACAGACGCGTAACTTAATACAAAACAGCTCCCGTAAACATTAAATGTGGGCTATTCTTCATCTTTAAATTTTCGCTCATCACTAACGCATCATTTGAGCAACGAAAGGCGTGAGATTTGAGCTCCAACATGTCATTTTAGGTATCTCAGGTAAGAAATGCATAAATGTGTACGTCTTATTTAAGACTCACGGACTAAAATATATTATAACTCAAGTATAAGTGCTGTAAATTTATGTGAAAACCGTATGGTTTGTTTTTCCTCTTTAGAAAAGGATCCAATCTCAGTTGCACTTGCTAACCAGTAGCTGCCAGTGGTTGTATCTTGATAATGTGGAAACCGTGTGTCGGAACAATCCGCTTTTTAAACATCAATTTTCAAGAGAATAGACCACAAATAATGAAAAAAAGACGAGAAGTCACACTTAGCGTACGAAAAATATTAGGCCACATTTGCTCGTGTCATGTAAATGCAAAATCTTGAAGGAGAAATACCTTTGCAGTCGGGAATTCTGCTGTTTTCATTGTACCTTCTTGTCTAAAAATGCTAACTTACCCGTTTTCACTAAACAGAGTTCATTATGTGCTAGTTCTTCAAATGAGCTGAAACGCTCCCACGTTTTTGTCAAACAGCTACAGCGTTTTCTGGAATCTCTATAAGTTCGCACTTAGGGTTCGCTCCGAATAATTTAATAGCATAGTCCTCCCCTTGAAAACTTTGTTACTTATGTGACTCTCGGGACTTGTTTTATTTTTGATGCTTTCTATTTATTATGATTTTACACTATACGACGTTGGTTCACCGTGGTGCATGTGTAAAAAACGATATCTTCATTTGAACTTTTATTGGTAACAATGTAAATATTTTTCAATTTTCGATCCTTCTACTTCTTCAATTTGTAGATTAAATTGCAGCTCTATATTTTTAAGTTTTTATTTTTACGTAAAATTTTCTAGATTTTTAATTCTCGTTTAATCTTTTATTTTTAATATCCTCCAAAATTTTACCTAATGAGCTCAAATCCACTTCCACCAAAATGAAATTTGTTCAATAATTTTATTTCTAACAATAGTTTGATTAATTTTTTTATAATTTTTTAGGTCTTTTTCTTTATATTGTCACATGATCTAGTCGTCTAATTACTTCTTTATCTTTAGCTTTACCTAAGATTCATTTGGGCATTTTGTCCCCTTAGGCCAGTAACGCACCGATTTCCTGTCTCCGTAAATTATACGACTCTGATAGTTTCCCAGAGACCATAAGGAATTGCCTACCCTTAGCTTCTGGACAATGCAATAAACACACGTTTAAATATATGTTTGATGATATTATCGTTAAAGTATTTTTGGTTGAATTATAACTACAGCGAATAACAATTTAATGACACCGATATTACGAATTCCAGAAGAGTGGATTGCACCTCTAAATCAGGAGAATATACCAGAAGTTTTAAAGGACACTTATAGACAAAGTCTGCGCTTTACTGGGCCAAAAGAATCAACAGACGAAAAAACACCGCCGAGGCGTATTTTTGCTACTTGGTGCACCATTGACTTGCTATTTTAAGATCGAGTGACTGTGAGGCTGACGTGCATCCGGTCGTCTCTTTCCTTTTTCTTTTTACTCCATCTTTCTTTGCCTTTGTAATTATTTTCTGTATTTCATTATTACAAAATAAACTAAACGCCAAAAAGAATCTTAAGCTTACTATAAATATTTCTCAATAATAAGGTCACTTATTGTGGAACAAAACACTTCTATTACTGTTCTATAGATTTGCTTCTTAAATGGTGTACCACTCGTTACTAAACTATCTACACTTTGCCAACGCCATTCTTACAACTTTGGATAATCGGCATAGTTAATATTAATTTTCTGATCCTTTCCACATTTTTCTATTAAGAAATACTCAGCTTATGGCTATTTTCCATTTCAGCACATTGGTATATATTCTTTAGGCAAGTATATTCAATCTTTGCTCTTAGCCATGCCCTCTTTATCAGTGCCAACCTCCTTTAACACACTCGCGTAGTGCTGTTCGTTTTACGTCTGCACAATTGCTTTACAGTGACACTCCCACAAACTAATATGGGTTGGTGCAATGCTATTATTGCGCCAACCGATAATTGTTTAATACCCATACATGGCGAGCTGTTGCTCAAAGGCACCTCAGTATACGGACGGTTACTGTACCAACATTCTATTTGTGGTAAATAATTCGTAAATAGGAACATTTGACTTTTTCGATAGCCATGCTCTAGAGCGTTCTGTGAGAAATATTTTAGAGACTTGTGCAAGAAAGGCTGTCATAAAAATACTTGTTGATCTGCTACATGACTAAAAGGAACACGTGAAACCACTTTCCTTCACGATACATTGCCGTCTTATTTGAAGATATTTGTAGCTTTGCTTTGTACATACACAAGTATTTTTCTAAATTACCCTAGGGTAGGTGCTTGGACTCTCATGCCGAATATTTTCCTATTCGAGCACGAAACGAAATCATTGGTCTCCACAATATCTTGGGTTCTAGTGCTGACAGTCATTTGCAGGTCACCGATACAAAGGCTACAGAGACTACAGAGGAAGTTACGGAGGTGGCGGTTGAGCCGAATACGGCCACAGAGGATATGGCCATAGAGGATATAGAGGCGGTGGAGGTGATAGTGGAGGCGGTAGTGGAGGCGGTGATGGCCATAGGGTTTGGCGCGGATACGAAAGGGGTTGAGGAGGCAATGGAAGTGGCGGTGGGTATGGCCGCCGGGGTTAGCCACCATCAAATCAAAATAGCTAGATATATGGGGCAAAATCGGCAGGTTCTGTTGCCGTTATACCATCAGTCTTTTCCCAGTAAGAATGGTGACCCTTTGAAAGAAAGAACAATAAATTTAAAATTTTGTATTGTTGTATTGCTGTATTATAGTAAACTGTAACTAGAATATACAGTGTTTATATGTTTTCGCCCCTTTTTGTGTCGTATAATAACTATAAATGTCGTTTCGGTAAACTGAATAAATTCAAGATGAATTGGGTACCAACTAGAAACTAGCTTCTAATTCAGTCCGCTGAGAGCACAGGCGAGAAAATCAGAGTAAGCTGTATTGGAAATAAGAGATGCCTCGACACCATAATGCATACAAGGGCCGTGAACTTGCTCCATTTAAGAAGTCGCACTTTATAGAGGACAGGCAGAGGACGGGATGTTTCGCTCGTCTCGCATTCTCGTTTCGGTAGTTATCATGTAGGGGCTGACTGCAAACTTCCGCTGGGTCTTGATCAGACGGATTGTCGATACAGCTAAAGGGGACTAGCAGAGTATTGGCATCGTTAATTCATTGATTTTATGCGATTTGGGAGACACACTCAAAGACACACACACAAAAAACGATTTTTTCCTGTTTAATCGTCTGGAACCAACAATAGCTGCAGGTAGATAAAAATAATAACAAATTTATGTTTGTTCAATTCTCGCTACGCAACCATAACTTGATTTACAGTCATGAATCCTCAGAGGCTCAGCAAGATATAGCATTATAAAGATGCACTATTTTAATCCGAAAAGCCATATTTTAAAACGCATTTTGGATTATTAGAGACTAGAAAATAATTTTTGTAGCTAAAAAATGTAAAAAACATGTTATTAGTGAGTATAATATGTGTTTCTAGCTTGTGTAACTTTACTCTTGTTTCCAAAGAAACCACTGATATTTTTGATAGTCAAAATGTACATTCCATAGACCGTTAACATGTTTGGCAGTCAAACTGCATCCTTGATGCTAAAAAACAGCTGACATGTTTTGTAGTGAAACTGTATTTTTTAAGAAACGGATAGAGCATGTTAGTAAACTTCATATGCATTTGTATAATTAAAAACAGGACTTTATTGGTAAGTAGTTCTGAAATTATGTAGTTTTAGTTCACTGAGCTTCCGGCTCAAATTCAGCCAAAATCCAAACCTATCTCAATCAGCGAACTCGAACAGGTAGAAACGACCAGGCGTGAATTTAAAACCGTTTTATGTATCAGTCATTTTCTTTCCCGTGTAAGGTAATGTCGCTGAATACGTGCGGTCTTACTTCTCCTACCGTTCGGCCGACGAAGCCGTCAAAACTTGCGCTTCAACGTTATTTCTGACCCTGGGCTGCCATCCCCGACATGGTCTTATATTGCCCAACTCGTTCAATGTGCACGGTAATGACGCAGCGTTAATGAAATACTTCACTTCTTTTTTGACCAAGGAATGAAAACGGTACAGCTCCCTCTTGTAACGGACAAATAGAGCTTAAAGAAACTGCAAAATCGGCACCGTATGAGTCGGTGCCGCCCGAATGATGACCAATTTACCTTAAAAGGGATAAGGAGCGGATAAAGACATCATTGAAATAAGATTTGTAATGTACATATTGACGGCTCAAGGGCCGAGCTGCCTTCTCATTAACAAAGTGCATAATGACTCGTTAAAGACTGTCTCTGACAATGCATGCCCTATAAAAACAATCTTTCGCTCATATACTTGTTAGAGATTATTAGGGTCTCGGCTCCTATGAAATCTAGCCATAGCATCCCTATAACTTCCTAGATCCAACACGTAACATTGTTATCAGAGTGGCAATTATAATTCTCAAGAAAGCTAGATACGGGTATAAAGAGGAGCGTATAGGTAAGGTTAACATTTTTATCTTTCAACTGGGACCGTATCTAACATTGAAGTATTATAATAAAAGTACCTAATAGTTTTAATTATATTAGAGTCAATACATTAGCAATACTCCTTCTGTTCGGTGGAAGAACAGGTCATAATCGACATAATAATGACATGAGTAGTACCTAACAAAAGTAATACATCAAAATGATATAGGTATATCCTTTTTCTTTAAATATGCTTAGTCTTATTTTAGACAATAGGACTAAATTGTACAGAATATTTTATTCGTATCAACGCAATAGATGCGTTTTAATAAATAAAAAAATCTGCTGAAGCTGGCGATTTATGATATATCGTTTCCGAGGAGCTAAAACGAAGCTAATAGGGTATTACATATTAATACGAGGATTACAGCACAATAGTGACGTTCTAATAAGATTTTTGGAGCTGTAAGTGATTTAATAGAGTTTTGTCCTGCAAAGTGTTACCAGCTATTTTATCCTTAGCTTCACTATAATTTATTTTGAAACATTCAGATCTCATTTTCTACGTGCTCTGGCCTTAAGCCTAGTGGTACAAAACATCGAGCATTTCATGGTAGTGAATACGAAAACTCCTGCAAGATGGTTTTGGCTACAACCGTCTTTGGCTGTTATATCTGGCGGTTTTCACCTCAATGCAATAATAATATCCTCGCTATATCGGCTGTCATATCTGGCTGTTTTCACGTCACGGCAAAAATAATATATCGCCCTTAATTGCCAAGGAATCGTCTTAAGTGTGATCATAGAAGCGCAATAAAGTATTTCCGCTTGCTGTCGTTGAGATCCCCTTGCTGCCTCTACTCAGACTGAGGCGCATGCACCTTCTGGAGAAGAGGCAGCATTTGCCCAAGCTTTAGGTAATCATCTTCACATAGTTCTGCTTGCCAACTAAGCCAATAAGTTAGCGAGTTTACCATCGTGCATGTTGTTTCTTACGTTTCCTCTGTTTAGGCATACATCAGAGATTCGCCAATAATTTTCCTTTCTGTCCCGTTGGGATGCGTCTACTACCGACTGTATGGTGGAAATCTTCCAAAAGATATTGCATCCTTGCGCGGTCGTGTAAAATCTAGTGTGAACGCATTTCTGACGGCTGGTTATATATCTTGGACCGGTGGACCCGGGAACAGGGAGGGTATCGTGGATGTTGCATTTCAAGGGGGTCTACACCTTACTAGTGGGGTCTTCTTAAACGAGGGATTCAGCAATATTATTGGGTTTAGACGCTGCTTTTGGGACGGTCGTAATGAGGGCATTTGGTCTGTAGGCTCAATCTGAAAGGGGGAATTTTAGGAATGACTAATGGCAATATATATTAAACCGAGACGGGTTAGGAGGTGTCCGAAGCTCGAGGCTACGTGCCCACAGAGTTTTTCCGACCGCTGTTAATATCAAGAAGGTGTAAGGTGCAGAGCAAGCAAACACAAAAATTACCCCACTTACTGGTGCCAGGCCAAAGCAGTCCCGATAATATGACCAAATGGCCATCCAATGGAGTTGCTCTTCTAAGAAACTTGTAGAGCAAAAGGGGGAAATGGGTTTAGCGGCTTCTGTCGCAAGCATTAGACCGCTTTGACGCTAAATCCTATTGATAGATGGTCTGCTTCGTCACTTCGGCTCAGCTCGGATAGAACAGAACTCTGTAGAGAACAGCGTCTGTCCTTAACTAGAAAAGGTCGTAACGCACCTACGAGTCGTCTGCGATTAATGGACATTCCACATAGCGGCATGCTCTAGCCAAGTTTTGTTTTTTGAACGTTACCGCCGTCGGCATGGTTACAAATCAAGCCCTTGTGGAGCTCCCCTGGACACTTGCTTGAAGTGACAAAGAGCACGTGATTGTAAATTAGTCTAAACAAAAAATTCTACAAACAATAAAAGTTATCTAATGCACTAAGAAAGTAACTTTATAAATTTATAGCTCAATATCCATCCAATCATAACCATGTTTTTCAAAATCTGACTACTATTGTCACCTGGTTATCCCTGATCTGTAGAAAAAGCTGAGTAGCCGCCCAGTCTATGTGGATTATGCAACATCAATTTTAAAAACATACACGGTATTTTTCCGCAGTTCTTAATAGTTCTCAAGAAATAAATTAGTTATATAACACTTACATACACAATAATATGCTCACCGAATAGTATCTTAGTTTGCTAGATTTCATGGGCAAAATGTATGGCGTCGACGGTATGTTCATCCCTCTGTGTAAATACATTATAAAATGCAGTATAATACATTAATTACCTGATTATTGCCATAATAATTCTGATAAACCTAGCACAAAACCTCCCATCGTTCGGCCTTCACAATAATAAGTAAAAAATTAATGCGGAGATCTTGTATTACTCTATATGAGGAGTGTAGTTTCCCTAAAAAATTGAATTTTAACCCCGGAGTTGTCATTCGCAATACTCAGCAGGTCAAGCTCAAGACAACAACAGAATCGTCCATATCTACCTTAACCTATGCCACGTCCCTTCCTGCCTTGTGTCAACGTGCGTGTAAGGCTTGCTCCAATCGGGTTCGCGGCTCAAAAGGTAACACACTCATTATTTCAAATGTATCACTTTTCACATAGTTTCGCCGGACATCCTAATTTCGGTTACCTACTAGCTGTCGCTGGTGATGCCCAGGACTCTGGGAGTATCAAATGGCGCAGTTCAAAGTTTCTAAATAGCCTGCGCAATTTGAATTTTGTACTTGAAGTAAGGGCCGCTGCTGTAACGGAAACAAAACGGGACTATCCAAAGAATTAATTTTCATTCACTGTCATTTCTTCCATTTGTTCATTCTGAACCGCCACTATTTCCACCGCGAGCAACTTTTTCTCTCTCTGCTGTACATACATCCTACATATCTTTTGGATTCCTCAATAGGACTTCCTTGGCCAAAGTCTCTGCTCTCATAAATATATGGGTATTTGACGACTAGAGAATTGAGAGACAAGGACAGCGTATTCATGCTTTTTAGGGCGCTTGTCCTATCACAGTCGACTGCCCAGAGTGTCCAAACGGTTTCTCTTTTTGTTATCCCTTCGAACAGATGCCAACTAGCACTGACGTTGAGTGCGGAGGGTAGTGTAGCTTCTAGCCTCCCCAGTAAAAATTATGACATTTAACTATACAAGTGTCGGATAATCCTGAAAGTGGGTCACTGGTAAGCTTACGGTGACGATTCTCACACTATTCGACATAAGCCATGTATATACAAGTACATGTTTTCTGCTTTAAAGTTAGTTGCAGGTTTTCAGTGCAGAGAAGTGGTATATAGGATTGGTTGTACAGGTGGTTGGTAGAGTTTGTAGACTGAGGCGATGACCTCCCTTGCTCTTAGCCCTCTATATAGGATACTGGCCATCTGGCTAGTGAGGAATGGCAAATGTATCTGAATTTGAAAACAAGGCTAAACTGACGAATGAACTCCACCCTTTCGCCCCGAGGGACAAACCCCCTTTATACTTGATGTTATTTTACTAAGTAAGAATGTATCCCATCGTTAACAACCATAGTAATTCAATACTGATTACTTTTAATGTAGATATTATCACTTGGAGAGGAAAATAAAAAGAAGCAAAGGACGAGCCTTGGCTCGAATTGTAATGAAATATGTTGGCCACAAAATATTGCACTGATATAAGGTGACTAGAACACCAAAAGCGTTAAGACGCCTCCCGAAAGAAACAACGCACGGATGTGTTTTCCCTTATGTTTCATTAGATATGTGGCTGGATTACATAAATTCCATGCAGTAAATCCCAATCACCGAGACAAGTGAATTAGTTGTAAATAAAATTAGAGGCCCGCCATTTTTACACTATAGAACGTTGCACGAAATACGTGACCCGTTTCTAC
>MNPL01010312.1:103958-117653 GCA_002081605.1 Tropilaelaps mercedesae
CATCACAGCCGTACGAAGTGCTCACAAATACAAGGTCGAAGTGAACAGCGGCAAAGGACACTCACTGAAATATCAAAGGCTTTCCTCGCAAAATGTGGTGCAGAGGAGATAGGAGATCGATACGGGAATATATTCTCGAACGACAACACTGCTTATTGAAGAATAGAAAGTATTATAGCGTGCCTATTTTTTTTTTATGCCTTGGAGCAGCTAAGCACATTGCTTGCAACGATGCTTTGTTCCTGGATCGGTCAGAATAGATTCTATGTTAACGAAATTCTTCGATTCCATTAGACTGTTTATTCATATTGTCTACTGTTGTAATCATTCGTCGAGGAAAATACTGAAGCATTTATGGTATAGCTTCGTATATATATATCTCATAGGATAAAGTGCAGTTGGGACAAAAAACATCATACGATGAACTAGTTGCGCTTGATAGGCAGCGCTTGCGCTCGGCGTCATGACAGGCGTTATTTACGTTGCGATCCCATAGGTGCTTCGCAGAGGCAACGTACGGCAGTTAATATCACGCAGTCGGAGTAGACATACCATAGGCACCAGCGATGTTAGTGGCGGGGAGGCATGGAGCGCCAAGTACCCCGGCCACTTTCCAGTCACCATCCCGTGCTCTATCCGCCCTACTATCACTGGCGCAGGACACATAACGATCTTAAACGGTTTGGCTGATTCTTTGTTAAGGCAAACCTTGAAAACAATAAACACTGTCGGAAGCCTAGAAGTGAGTGTATGTACGTGTTCTAAACTCAGTTATCGATAGAGACGAACGGTTTAATAGCTTCATATTCCAGTAGCTATTCATGACCTGCACGTGATGATATAATTCAATTGTTTTCGTCTTCATCATTTCGACTCAGCGCATAGCATTCCTCAGCTGTCAGTCGCTTGCTCTATGGCTTCTATTCTCCGTCTTTGCAACTGGTCACTTCTAATTATGCAGTCAGGAACATTAGTGGCAGTAGAATGCGGGGTTGACTTCAGTAGTAAGATGCGCAAAGCGCCCGCTGAACGACATGAAGATAAAGACAAGGAACCCTAAAAGGATTCGGTAGAGAGTTATGAGTGTGATTCTAGCCAGCACACAGAAAACTCAAGATCTGCGGCTTTTCGGCGAATAGACCACTAACTAGGTTGCCCTTTCTGAGCTGTAAGATGATCCCGATTAGTGCCACAGGGTCATCAGTAGAGCTCCAGTGTAGCTTCAAATGCGAGCTCTCGTTCTTTCCCACAAGCACATGCAAGCACACAAACGGCCATACACGGACAAACACATACACAGAAACACACACGACCACGCACATACACGCAGAAAGGTAGATACGAATGCACTCGGAGATCGAGCAAGTTGGCTGAATGTAATCAGCACGCAACCGTTAGTTGCTTTGCCAAGCGACGTAATGGGGATTTCAAGGGGATAGGTAATACAAAAAATGGCACCATCAAAATGCAGCAAAAACAGCCGCGGTAATCATTTTTTGGTTGGTGGAGCCGGACAGTAAAGCAACAAAGCAAAACTTAATTTCACAAGTTTGAGTTTGCTCTCTATGAGGAGAGGCTGGAATGGTATGGCAGTGCGAATCGTTCACGTAACTAGTGGGCCTGGGGTTACGAGTTGTGTGTCGCTTTGGGGAATTTACCGAAGGTTTCCCGTTACCACGTGAAAGCTAGAGGAAAACTGTCTATGGTCTGCTCTGTCTGCTACTGTTCTGTTCACGGGCGTTATGCCGCATGGTCGGGGTGAGATTTGAAATCTGTCGAGAACGGCTTGGCTGGCAGTGCTCAAAGCTCCGGTTTAGATTTTGCACGATGCGTCAGACAACCCTCCTCTGCATTACGTTAACATTTTTTGGGCTGGCCATAAGCTAGTATTTAACGTCCACTGCTTGTTGCATTACTTCATAAGCCGGACTCCATAAATGTAAATGTGCAACGGCGGGGACTGAGCCCGTGCACCTATGTGTCTCCTCCGGTCGCAAGGGACACACGAATGCACCAGACCATCGAGCTCGTCTGCATTACAATCACCGGCAAATGTTCTTTCAAATAAGATTCAGGAAATCCTAAATATGACAACAGTTTGAAAAACTCGGTAAATAATCTATATCACTTATACAATGCACGTAAAAGACACAAATGCTAAAATGAAGAAAATGAAATATTTTAGTTTTATTGAAAATATGCATATCTATATAAGCTGTGAAGAAACAGGCCAATGTAGGAGCATATACTAGGTAATGACAATGTCTGCTGCTACATTTGTATTCGAACAGCGCGTCCTCAAGGAAGAAATAAAACATTTTTGTGTCCCACAGCAAGGCGAGGAAAGATTTAAATATAGAACACAGATTTCTTTCTGTATTAATGTTTTCATAATAGGTCAACGTCGATATTTGACTTTTAGGTACAAGATGTTAACACCGTCTGTAATCATAGCGAACTGGATATCGTAAAGATAGTCTTATATTTGTATAAATCTTCTGATATCATCGGATATCGTATCAATGCGTCAGTCTATATCTAGTTCGATTCGTAACACCTTGAACTCCACCTTCGATATTCGATCGTTCCATCAAAGAAAATTCAATCCTAAAATTTTCACGAGAGCTGATCCATAAATTCAAAGCTCGATTAGATTTGAGTTTCAAGCCGGCACGTCAGATGGAAATCAGTTACTCACCGGTAGGAACAACATCCTCAAGCCGGAAACCCAAGCTTTGGAAGAAGGTTATGAAAACATTTTCCATAGCCTAGCAGCGGTTTTAAGAGCAGCAACAGTTGTAGTAACATAGAAGGTGGGGCTGCATCCAACCGCACCCCAACGATTCGCATTGGACTGAATCAAAATCTCGAAAAATATCACCATGACTGAATTTCTTCAATGAAATGTTTGCAATTGTGGTTAAGGCATCTTCTTTCCGTCGCGCCTCAGACTCGCCTTTAAGTTTACCAGATACATCGTTGTCGACGTCAACACTTACAATTGGCTCAATACCCGGCTGACGAAGCTCAGAAGTTACAGTTGGGGTTAGGCATGAAGCAACTGATGAGTGTTCAATTGAACGACGTACTTGGAATTAAACCTAAGACTCGTAGCACTTAAATTACTTCACGAAATGACGCATATCGTCTATTTCAAATATCAGTTAAGTAATTACCTTAAACTGATTAATAATACACCTTTTTGTTTATTTCCAATTTTTAGCGAACTGCAAGCTGGAAGTGTACTTACACTACAACGCAGCTTCTAAACTTATATTTTTATAAAATATTGCATGCAATTCTGCATCTGTACCCAGATTATTGTTGTGTTGGACTTATCTTGAATTGTTCCTTCTTTGAGCGTTGGCTACGTTCTGAAAAGCCAAATGGAAACATCTTATTTAAAACATGTATGCAGTTGAGCCCATTTTGCATGTATCTTTAGTAATACACTTTAAAATTTGATGATAAAATGACGCTTTAGAACATTCCTATATGGAGAAGGCTTTCTCCCCAAGCCGTTGATGCAGTGCATGTAAAAGTTGGGTGCGTTTGCAAAACCGTTATACGCGGAGCAGAAAGAAGTAGAGCGCAAGGTTAACGATACTATGGAGAACAGCCAAGTTACTGGCGCACGAATTACTTTCTAATGACTTCTCTCACATAAATCTGTGCACTTTTTTGAATTGACTTTTATAGTTCTTAAATCACATCATCGGCATGATTCAGTACAATCGGCTGTGAACATTTTAGGGTATTATAAATTTTTTAAATCTGATCGGCTTTACGGGTGTCTTTCAATACCTATCTACCCAACTTAAGAAAGCTCTATTAAAATGTATGCGGTATGCATGCACTCTATTACCCTTATTTCATGTCAGTGAGTGAAATATCGCTCGGACAAAGAGATCGTGAAAATTGGTTTGGTTTTTGAAAGATCCTGGATTTTATCCGAAGTTCGACCAACCTCTTTAGTGCCATATTGCAAAAAGGAAAGGAGTAGCGTTTCGCATTAAAGGATGAACGTTATCTACGACCTGGGCTTTATTTTAAAAGTCATATTGATACCCAAGTTGATGCTAAGTACAGTTAATGCGACTCCCATGCCGCCTAGTTACTGTCGCCTATCGTGAACATGCCAGTTTAGGTACCGCGTACATTACTCGACGCACGACTTGACTGCTGTTAGATGATTGTGTTGCTCCATCTTGTCATGCAGACTCCGTGTGTTTGTATTTTTGCCTCTGTACCCGCTATAGTTGGGCGGGTGGATTCAGGTGGGTGCATACATAATCTCAACCAACCGGTCCCCTCTTCTGTGACTGCCTCCTTCCACCCCTGCCTTCTACTAAGTCGGTTGCTTTTTCTTCCACACCATCCCACCATGGCGACGTGCCACTCAATTCCCTCTCCTTGCCTATCTTATACCCCATACCCTATTTTCGGATCGCCTCAGTTTGCTTCCGTCCTTCGCGTTCTACGTCGCCCTCTTCCTCTTATTCCTGTCTCAAAGATACCGCACTTTCTTCGTTCTCCTAGACCTGATTGTCTTTCGCACTCTCTACTCTGGGGATAGCTGGCATTCAGATAGGTCTTCTTCATCTTCGTTTCCTGTCTAGTGTTGGGTGGTGCCGCATAGTCTTCTAACTTCATTTTGACGCGCAGACAAAGGGAGAAGATGAAAAAGCCCCAATTGGGTTCAAAGTGGACGCGCACTATCACCAGAAATATAATATCGCCTGGTTAAACATTTGATGCTTGAAATTAGGTGAAAAAGTCTCAATCAAAATTAGGATGATTTTATACTAAACCTGCAAAATATGAGCTCGCATGCAAAATATATGCACGCACAAACGTGCGTTTTGTCGTCTTTTTTTTTTATCGGTAAATAAAAACTCTTGCACAGCCATGAAACTCCCTGTTTGAGCACCATGCTGCCTGAACATAACCTAGTAATGCGAAGCTCGCATAAACTAAGAGCACACTATATATTGTCTTCCAGTAGTTGGAAATTATCGTTTAGGAAACTGAAAAACGTGTTTTACGTTAGAATATATTTTGAGGATCTCATATAAAAATTAAAAATCTTTTCTGTATCCTAATCTACACACAAAGAAAACAATAATATAAGATACAGTTCATACGTTCTTCATTTTTCAAAAAAATTATTCCCTTATCCACTCGACGAATGAAGCCAGTGCATCGAAATGAAGAAGTGCCGTCGCTAGAGTTACAGCGAATTAACAGGATGACAAGCAAGCCGAAGAACAGACATCTCACAAGATGGAGAGGCGAAAAGCCTGTAGTGACTTAATATGACACGAGTAGAGAAACAAAGGACCGGAGCAGAAACGAAATTAAAATCCAACAATCATCCAATTCATCTTTTTCCATCTTTGTCGTGAACTTTCCCTCGTATTTCCTCCTCAAGTGCTGTCTACACTGTTTCGCAGTTCATGTTGTAGTCTTCGAATGTTGCCGATTTGGATTCGGGCACAACAACCTGACGGTGGAGTGCCACATACTGGATTTAACGGGCTCTCAACGGGTTGCCCTGAAGGGGTGAAATGGGACTGCAAAAGTAGATGCGTTAGCTATACCCAACGACAACACATGGCCGAAATGATAACAAAAAGCAGTTTTCAAAATAAACCCTGCGGCTAGTACGAAGCTAAGCGCTTTTCTGCTACCATTACACTCCCTTATACGCATTTACATCTAGGCTTTACATCGCTTGCTGTTTTGCCGCCGTTCATACGCATGCTTGGACTGAGATGCCTTCTATATTTAGACGATACATAGAACACTTGCACAGCAATTCAAGTACACATACACACATATGTACGCAAAACCCGCTGTTTTCAATCAACGAACGACGTGGAGCCCACAAAGTGAGCGACGATACTGTCACTTCTGTGTTTTCTTCTTTGTAACTTCCCTTTTGGCGGTACTATGCACCCTATATCTTATATTTGAGTTGTGCATCGCTATGCTACCTACTGCTAGTCCCCAGTGAGCCAACTCACTTCGGCACCTGCAAGAATTTCGCACGTATTGGTGGCTGAAAACAAAACGCTTGACTTAACCGAGTGACATGGTCAATCAAATTCCCCAAAACATTCCGAAGCGCTCTGAAACGAACACCGGTGACAAAGAAAGTGATGACAGAACAAACTGAAAGTGAAACGAACAAAACAATGATCAAGTGAATGAAAAGGCGTAGCTCAAGTTTGTAGATATTCCCTGACCGTCGCATAGCCCTTGACGTTGGGTGCATATTATATATATATACATATATATTCTTAAGTTCGTCTCTAAGATACGTTTTAATTAAATTACAAATAGCGGTATATCACTTGTAATCGCATTACTTTGTCAACATTAGCATTCAATTATAAAGATGCCATAACCAACCTACATAGGATTTTTGATGACAAGTCACTCCTTCTCAGTTCTTTCTGAAAATGGTTGCTCAAGACTATAACAGGCACGCTGCCCCAGGCGGCGGTATTTGTATAAATACGCCGTTGTTTTGAATGTTGATCTGTCTCTTCTCTGACTCCGCAATCAAATTAGAGAAATAATAAATAACACAAATAAATTAGAAACATTGAAGCTAACTTATTTCCTGATATTATGACAGAGCTTGCGCGTAAAAACAATAGAAACATAAGAGATCTCGTGAAAACAACAGAATAATTCAATTCTTGAGCCATGTTGAACCTGTTGCAGCTGTGCCACTTTTCACACGTAAGGGATAAAATATAAAAGATCAATTGCGGTCAAACACATGTTCATAGAACTTCATTGAGGATATTTATGTCACATAAATAACTACAGGTCCACAACCTAACACCTTACGCGAAGAATTTAATCCTTCCCTCTAATTCTGACACAGAGTGCTAAATCATACCGCAGCTATATCCTTAAATTAAGTCTAATCTTTTCTGTGTATCAATGCACAGACAGTATACACACCGTCTGAATTCGCAACGGACTTATAGAACGAATACGTTTAAACAGCAAAATATGTAAACAAAATATTTAATGGTTACCAACACAGAGACTCCCTACGTCAATAATCACTATTTGTTTTTCCGCTGTGAGCTATTATTTTATCGTTTCACACTCTAACCTTCCCTGTTCGCACATCCTACCAGTAATACCGTATAATAATTACAAGCTCTTTCTATTTGTGACGACACCATCCACTGACTACTGGTGCCGACCCTGACGGTAGCAGCAGTCAGAGTGTGTAATCCTCTGGTAATTACCAGTCCTTCGCCTCCTTTACCTACTCTAGGCACCCCTCATTGTTTACCCGCTGCGTTAATGATCAAGTGCATACATGCAAGTAGCCCCCTTAGTGCTGTGTCTCCACCTCGCTTCATAGGACACGCGCAGAATCTAGAGCTTGTCTCTAATGCTCACCAAACGAAAAAGTCTGTCTTGACGTATTATCTCTTTTTTCTAGAATTTACCCGCAGTGCGTACGCGTAATGCCCCATTTGCTATCCTCCCGAGCCTGTATTCTGTTTTCTATTCTTAAATTGGAAATAGGATAATTCCATTGGCCCACATCGTGCTCCTCTAATAATCGCCTGCCACTGATCTACTTGCCAGTCTCAACAAATCGGAATCCATTGAGTTGTATTTATCTTCACTGTGTGTTATACATACTTGTGCATTCGTTGGTAACTTCAATGGCAAGCGTGCATGCAGCGGTACCGAATAAAAGCGTGAAAAACAATTAAAGTTATTATTATTTACAAAGACCGATAATGGACAGGATAACAACAGAGGAAATCAGAGCTTGTTTGATACACTGTATCCCGCAATAGACAACGATTACAAACGTGTGCCCACTAACATTTTACGCGAATTTAAGAGAACTTCTACTTAGCGAGAAGACTTACATTTTTTATGTAATTCTATTTACTGTCAGAATGATTTATAAAGCTCATCGATTACACATTTCAGTTCTTGGCTGTGACTCTCATGGTATAGATTGGGATTGACCACTTTCAAAATCTTTTTTTATTGTTCAGATTACTGTATTTTCTGTGATGAAAATGTTGGAGAGTGCGGAATGCAAAATGTATCTAGACAGATGCATGAGGTCCATCGCGTTTGCACTCGAACAACAGAGTCTTCACTTTTCTTTTGTTCATAATAAATGATCGCTTTATGCATATTTATTAGACGCTGTTACTACGCTGTTATATTATTACGCTGTTATAGATGGACTATTTGGTTGAAACTTCATTGAAATAGTTTAAAATACTACACGAATGCGTTATTCATTATATAAAAGTGCAGTTTCATCTCAATAATTATATACTTGCTAAAGCTGAGTTTTATTCGTTGGTAATATTGAGAAAACGATTTCGGAATAATATGAATCGTCAGTCTGGTTTAAACGTGCACGTATCCAGCAACCAGATAAGGTTTAGACGCCAATACATTGGTCGCTATAGTTGTTCGCTCCCAAAACACATGCGTGCTTTATCTGCTTAATTACGTAATGCAACAGAGAATACCCACGCCTCCCATTGTAGGATGGGAGGTGCCACCTCCGATTAAATGGATTCTGCGCATACAAAATGAGATCTATGGCACGCCGAACCACGAACATTATCGTTACGACTGAGTCTGTCATTTTGTTATCTCGTTTAGGTAACTGTTGAATAGAATTTAATATATTTTTGAGTAAAATGGCACAGGATGCGTATATTCAAAATTTTGCATTGCTTATGGTTGCTTATAGAAGCAAAATGAGAAGAACTTTAGGTAATCCGTGGATTACGTCATCTGTTCATCAACAACACATCAGATGAAATATCTTAATAGGTGACGGAAGATGTTGGCGGTATCTGCAACCATCTGCTTTAGCTGGCGTATTTCGTTTTTATGAGACGTCGTTACACTGAATTATTTTTTCTAAACTGTTTTCAATGTAGCAATGGCAACTTTATGGAATAGAACATCTTCATCATAAAACCTCTTTCAATTTACCTACTTCATCCTATTGTGCCAAAAGATATTAGTAGAGGCTCTCATGATAGAGGTCACTAGAAACAATCGCTTTGAACTGATATTCAACTCTTTGTATTAAAATATTCTTAGGCTCTCCTTTCCGAGGGTGAGTGACGGCGGGTACACTCGTACTCCAGCAAGACCTCTATGGAAATGGAAAGACAATCTCGGATGTTACGTCTAAAATTTGCTTAATTAGCATTGGCACGAAGAGCAAATCATTAAAATAGAATGACTATCTGCGCTGTTAACAAAGCTTGTAGTTAATCTTGCAATAGGTATGTAGGTGTTATCCCCCTCTCAACATTTCCAGAGGGCCGTCTCGTAAGCTATTGTGAAAATGCTCTCATGTTTGCATTGCAAAATCTATTAGGGCGAACTTAGTGCAAAGAGGGGTGTATTGCTTGTAAAAAAGCACTTATCAAAAAAAGGTATGGACCTCTTCGGAAATTGACTGGTCTTTCATTTGCCGTTTTTTGATCACTTAACTGGCGTTTGATCCATCTCTCTGCTTATTATACGTGGCAGATATGATGAATCGATATTTCATTAGCAAACGATTCCGCCATGAGCTTGTTTCGTTGGCATATGTCCTGTCTGAAAGGAACATCATTTCTGGTGTGAAAAAATGTATAAACTGAAAGTGTGTTTCGCAACGTAATGTCGAGCGTACAGTTCATAGCGCAGATATGGAGTTTTTGTATGATAACATTAGGTATTCGCAGGTAATATACGTTGCTTTTGTTATTATATCCGACACTATAATTTTGCTATGCGATAGGCAGTACACGTGAGCATTTGCACGTGTTTTTTACTAGTAGACCTTCAAGTACGTCCATTGTCAGTATAAGGGCCGAACAAGGTTATTCAGATCTTGTTTCTGTTTACTTCCGCAATAAAACACGATATTTCGATTAGTTATTACGGTGCGTTATTGTAAGGTCTTTGGAAACTGTCTTCATTCGCTAAATTGCTAAGAGATGCACGCAGTTCTTTCGCATGGTGTTTTTTCTCGGAGTTTTTTGATTTAAGTGTATTTCTAACCGCCAGTTACCACCTCTGCTTTCCTTAAGAATAACTGCACTCCACTTTGGTTTCCTAATAGCTTTGTTTACATCGTTTCCCCTCCGTTCCTGCTGATCTTCCGCCTCTGTATACACTTTTCTACAATAAACAAATCAGTCGATTCAAGAACATAATTTTACAGCTTTACCTTCTCCTCGTGTGTTGTAAAGGTTGGGCGAACAATACAGGATAGTAAGTAGTCAGTACAGTAGTAAGCCATTAGTGCGTACGATGGGTGCAGTGTTGGGTACTCATCAGTTGTATTCGGATTCTTTCGAAAGAATTTGTCTATCTCTACAAGTCAACGGTTGCTTTTGTTAGCCAGTTTCGTTAAGGACTCCAATGGAAAAGTGGCGACACGTCCGATAACATCCAGCTGTGCGTGAAGTGTAATCGTCTCCATATCGAAAAATTTTTGCTGATGTCAATTTGCTCTTTCTTTGCTTATAGGTTCTTGGTCCTTGACGACAGGCTTCTGATAAAAAAAGGCGAGCTGCCGCAACATCGATGGGACAAGCACCATGAATAAACCATGAAGCCTAAAAAATCAATCGCCAAAAGCAAACTCTAAGGTTAACTTAAAGATGCCTAAACTTAACGTCCACAGACTCAAGAAAATTAATGTATTACACGTTTATAAATATTCTCTTATAAATCTCTAGTTCCGATAACAAAATTCTCTCTTTGCTAGTACAGACTGAATAGGTTGAAAAAGCTCGGGTTACTTTTCTAAGGCCATGTGCGCATGCTTTTTTTCGCAGATGCTAGAACTGCTTGAAGTTATACATTTCAAAACACCAGAATGCGCCTGACATATAAGTTAAGGTTGGCTAGTTCATTGCTTCCCAGTGTTATGCTTTTGAATATAACGCTGCACATTGCAACAGCGATTTGCTCTTTGTTAGCTTTCGGATTCAATCTAGTGATACAACACATCGCTTGAACATTTCAGCAATTGTTACAGCTGTTCAACACTGGTCAAGAATTATTCGGATTACTTCACTTGTATAAGAGATGGCCGCATCAACTAATTTTAAACATTGCTTCTCACTAATGTCGTGATGGCCTCAGACGCGCATTTCTGTTTTACACCTTATTTGTGAAACCCTGACGGGTCCGTCGAGTGATCTACACAACGTTTGCCCCGAGTTTACATTACCACCGAAGCTACTCTTTTACCAATAGAGGATAAGCTGTTGTAGACCAAAACGAGCGCATCCATCGCAAGGATCTGCCGAAAGGGGTATCCGAGAGAGGAACCCGAGTTTAAAAGCAAGAGATCCGTAGGAGCAATCGCCGCAAAATAGAGGACGAGATGAACGAGAGTTCATAAACGTCCCGCGTAGTTTTCCCACGAACACAGTAGCAAACCTCGCTGCTTATTCAACTCGATAGCATGAATGAGTCAATTGCTGTGGTCCTTCGTAAATCTCTACAGACTTTTTTAGCCCAAAGAATAACCTCTTCATCAAGCTGAAACGTGACGGCGAAATGGTTCAGTTGTAGGATCTAAGGTGCTATTAACCATTGCTCATAACGCACCCTCTCCACCGCAGCCCTATGGCCCTCCCTGGCAAGATAACGAACAAAAGCGCCCGCAGCGACACGCCGATCTTTGTTTTCTCGCCGACTTAATGAAAACGCAGTCAGACTACAGTTTAGCTCGCATTTAGTAGATAACCGGGCTCATGATCACAGCTGCACTAGAGTGATGATCAAAAGAACTCATCTCGGGTTATAAAACTCCTTTGAACCGCGACAGAATGTGGATTGCGCCCATTTTGGCACATACCAAGTGTTTGCCTTAATTCTCAACGTAATTGGTTCATATCTGTACGTGTGGCAAAAGAGCTGCTGCAAACGGAAGATTGTTACAATTTTCATGTGGCCGCGATACCTAAAATAGAGAACATAACATCATACAGTCTACTATACAGCATAAACCCATTTCTTTCGATGAACGTTAAGTATGAAAATCAATTAAGATCGCAATAATAGGTTTAAGTGGTGTGAGAATATAATATTATAAAATATAGTATTGTGATTCAAACACAGCTTCTGTGGGCTTCCGGGACAGATTTTTACAGTTATCAGCACCCTTTGAGGACATAAATAGATTAATCTGAATTAAACTTACATTTATGATAAAAGAGTCCCCTAGCTTCAAAATATTTCAGCACTGTCAGGGCTAACCGTGAGCCAGCGTTCTTTGTCTACGGGTTTACTTCGCACTGCTTCATAAGACGGACCTCATAAATACAGATGTGCAATCGCGAGGCTTGAGCTCGTACACCTTCCTGTCTTCTCCGGTTGGATGCACCAAGGCACCATGATTGACCTGAACGCTAAAGGCAATTTTGCCTGAATAGGCAAACTTGAATTGAAAAGAGCTACCAAATAAATTATGATTTACTAAACTGGCACTTCAATCCAATGCACTAGAGATAACGTAGGTAGATTATTCAACTTTGAGTATGTATATTGATGGCAGTAGACTGGCTAAATGTTTAATAAAATTTTCATGGTGTCTACATAAGTGCAGTGTCAATTGAATACGCCTCCAAGCTTTCAAATGCAATCCCTATCTGTACTTGTAAGGAACAACTTACTTCAGTACTAATGCAACTTCCGTCACCTATTTATTACTTCCACCTATGTTCCACGCGTTCACATCAAGTGATGAACCTGCTTAAAGACAGCGTAAATACAAATATTGCAATAGCCATTATGTGTACACAGGATCTTTACTATTCAAAAATTAATAATTCTCCGACGTTTACTTTTTGTTAAAGACAATTCGGTAGTATCGAGGTGAAGTATTACGCCAACACAGTGCTAATTTTTCAAGTAGCGGACTGCATACACTTTACGCTTCCATGCAGTGGTTATGAATAATCGATATTCATTCTGAAAAACATCGATTTTAAGCCATTGAAGCCATAGCCGACGGTCGGCAAAGCGAGGTCTGGTTATAGGGTCATGCGCCCCTATTTTAATTTCAAGATGACGGACGAGATTCTGCACAACCTAACGGCAAAGAAAATCAGACGAATTCAGCCTCTTTAAAAAGAGGGGCTCGACAGATCCAGGAATCATCCTACTTGGTGAGCTGTGTACCGTCATGATGCGATCCAATTACACAAAGGCCTTTCTTCTATTTGCTCTAGATATTTACAAAAAATAAGTTAAATCTACAAGCCCAAGCTCTTAGGTTTAGAGATAAAATATATGAACGTTTTTTACTAGAATGGAGAGCCTATATAAATAAGAACGTTGTCATGCTAACATACTCACTGGAATATTCTGTTAATTTTTTCCTCTAAATTAATTAGTTTTTCAGTTAGTATAGGTTGTTTCATTTTCTCATTGCCTTAGACTACAATCAAACCCAATTGAATAACTAAAAAGCTATTCAGTTTAAAAAAAGTTTATAAGAACGAAAAACTTTTTGAATGAATTTGGTCATAAATCTGTGTCTTATACATTCACCATCCAGAACATAAAATGAAGAATGTTTCTAAAAATTGTATACTAGACGGGGAATTGGGACGATTCAAGTATATTTATATATATATATATATATATATATATATA